>JAVSBV010000121.1:7024061-7037018 GCA_033117975.1 Parotocinclus spilosoma
GGTTATAGGCCAGAAACAATGCTGCCCATAGTTTTAATAGTATCCATCATCCAGTAGTGCTTGGGGGTGTAGGGAAAATTGTTCTTTCTGGGACAGCCACTAGCCCTCCAGAACCCTAATGAACATTAAAAAATCAGCTAGTTGTTTTTATGGAATGGTGATACAGTATATGGTGCATTTTCAGTATGAGGCAAGACTTAACACGAACATAATGTTGATTAAATGAAAATCCATCATATTCTAATTATTAAATCAATCATTTGAATGTTTCAGAAAATGTTATCAATAAAGCCTCAACCCATATTGCATTTGAGATTACAATGTTCATTATCTTAACACTGTACATTAACAGTGTAGAATGTGTGATAAATCATGTAAATTCCCCAAGCTGGAGACACATGCTGGCAGCCTTTTGCACAAAGACTGTGCTGTCATCTGTTGGGTAAATATTGAGCCATGCTCTGCTCTTCTTTACTGTCCTTCCATCCTGCTGTAGCACTGAGTTGGCATCACAGTGGAAGAAACCCAGCTGTCCGCTGAATGTGAGATGTTCCAACATTTAAAGCTCAGCTGACTGCACGGTCTATGAACAACAAGCTGATTGGTTCATGCTGGCTCTCTAACATTATTGACTGCCTGCTCCACTGGGACATCCAAAAAGTGTTATGTTTAAGCAAAATCGTCTGTGCTTAGATTAAAATAAGACATTTTAAAGAACATTTATTTTTGCCTGAGATCAAACACAGATGGTTATATACATAACCATAATAATAATTGAAATAAGGGACATCCTTCAAGGCTTCTGGCCCACAGGACATGGCATGATAACATGGCACTGGTCCACCAATACTGTTGGTGTAGAGCCAAATAATCCTCTACAGAGCCACATATTGATAGAATTCATTATGTCAGTAGTTAAGAGTATGAAGGAGCGTCCTATAGCTGAAGACAATAGTTAAAGCTTACACCATACTTCAACCTTAGCATTACAGAGCCTTAACCACATTAACACCAATTCCCATTAAAGCAGGAGGCCACAATAAAGCCAGAGATCTTTTGGGCACTGATATTTGATGCAAAATTTATATTATATCTCACTTTTACTCCCGATTTGCAGGATTAGCAGATGAGTATTTTGGTTAAGTAAATCCTTGACTGCATTTGAATAAATTATCCACTAATCCTGTTAATCATGGTTTACCCTATAACTATAAAGCTTGACACAGGAACAATATTTATAACTTTAAGTACTTGGACAGCAAAGAATCCTCAGCCATATACTATATGTCTAGACAACTAAATTACATTTAGCCGTAAATAACTCCTTAATATAAATATCCGGATAGCTTAAAAAACACAGATAAATAAGCTTACCGGGCAAACAAAGAGTCATATTTATAGTGGTAGAAAGTTCAGGCTCTGCACAAGGGTGATCTGGCTATGAATATTTGTGGAAATTGTGGTACAATGCAATGAATGATTTGATCGATGTGTGGAAAATGAGTTGTCAATGGTTGACAAAAAGAGAGATTTGGGTGCACCAAAGGCCATAGTGTGAAGGAAGTAGCTGAATGTGCAGGTGTATTGAAACTACCACCAGCAGTAGCAAAAATTCTAGTTAAGGGGAAAATCTTGTCATACCAGCGGCCAAAAGAATGATAATATCTTCACTTCCGGGAAATAATTGTTTTCAGAAATCAAATAGGACCTGAGAACATTTTGAAGAGCATAAAACCCGATTGCTGTCTGTACCTGTCCTGAACAGGCAACATGTCCATCGTGTGGACAATTGACTGGGAATTGTTCAACAAATCATAGTGCTTTAAGATACTTATGGAATGTACAGTGTAATGTTGAGATAATTAAATAATGACCTTTCTTTACCTCTTGACTTTGAAACCCTTTACATCTGCTAATTCCTTGCTTGATTTCCAGTACAGACAATGAGATTAGAATCATTAGTCACTTAAATTGCTGAATCACTGATACCACGCTGATGAAGAGTTGTTGAAATAGCAGGCGTTACACGCAGCTATTGTTAGGACTGCTTTTTTTATTTCTCCTTGCTTTATTTGTTCATGCTTTAGTTGTTTCTCTGTTGCTATCAGTAGCAATGTCTCATTCTTGTTTTCTCATCCCTTTCCCACTGATTGCTGATTTCAAGCCATTTTCCTGGAACTAGAGAGCTGTTGTTAATAATAGGTTATAAACTGGAACTTGCAGCTCTTGTAATGGCATTAAGATCAGACTGAATAAGGACTAGTCAGCAGTGCATGCAGTCTCCATGCACAAACAAGAGCAAAAAACATGTAAAAAATGATTCAATATATTGAAGTGCAGTCAGGCATTGCACTAGAGCATAGCAATGCATTTGGTACAATGACCTAATGTGCCTAAGGTCATTATCTTGTTGTATGACCCATATTGTCTTTATGTCCTGATATTTTTCTTATCATTTTGCAGGTGTAATTCAGAATTTGCTGTTCCTTTAACAATTGCAGAAAAACAGACACAAAAAATTATATTACCACCATCATGCTTCACAGATGGGATAAGGTCTTTGCACTGTTTCCTTTCTTTAAACATACTACTTCTCATTGAAACCAGAAAGTTCTATTTGAGTCTTTTCCATCCACAAAATATTTTTTCTGATAGCTGCCTGGTTTGTACATGTGATCTTTGGTAAATAGCAGACAAGCAGGATTGGCTATATGGCAGAGCAGTGGCTTTCTCCTTGCAACCTCCCTATTATTGATCAATGTTCTCCTGATGGTGAACTCACGAACATTAACATTATCCAGCGTGAGAGAGGCCTTTAGTTGCTTAGATGTTACCATGGTTTCCTTTGTGTCCCTGTGGTCTGTTTCACAGAATTGTATTGAATTTCCTTCATTTGTCTGACTGTACACTGGTGATGTCCAAATTCTGTAGAGATGGTTTTCCAGAAAAAAATATTGAAGCCATTTTCTAAGAAATGTCAGACATTGCACTAGAGGGTAAAGGTTTTTCTTTGTCTACAGTGATAATTATGCTGCTTTCTAAGAATAGTGCCATTACCATCCTCTTATAGCCAATACCACTCAGTCCTGTACTCATGCTGTAAGTGTTAAACAGACCATACGTTATAATACTACTCCAAGGATTCTGTATAGTTTGTCTCTAAATGTGCTGTTTTCATGGCTTTGCATACCGTACCTCACAAAAGTGAGCACACCCCTCACATTTTTGTAGCTATTTCATTATATATTTTTATGGGACAACACTGAAGATATAACACTTTGTTACAATGTAAAGTAGTCAGTCTACAGCTTGTATGTACAGTGTTAATTTGCAGTGGCCTCAAATTAATTTAACACACAGCCATTAATGTCTAAACCGCTGGCAAAAAAACGTGAGAACACGCCTAAGTGAAAATTACCAGATTGTGCCCAACCACACTTGGGGATTGTGTAAATAGTCTTAAATTTCTCAATTTCTCTGACTAAAATGTAATAAAGCAGGTAAGAGGTTTTGTAACATTTTCCAGCCTGTGACCACTCCTTTTCTAAGATCCTCAGGAGTTTCCTGGTGCAGTGATTTCACAAACTTGCGCAATCACACCCGATTGTCATCCTATTGCTTTAAAACCACCTGACCCTAATTTCGCCTTTAAGTAGGATTGAGAACTGCTAATACTAGAGTCATTCACATACATTTGCCACTCACAGAAATGTAACATTGATTCATTTTTCATCAATATATAAATGACCAAGTAATAATATTTTGTCTAATTTTTTTAAATGGCTTTTATTTGTCTACTCACTGATGATGTTCTTGGTCAAACTACACAGAATTATAGATAAGTCTAAGGGGCTTCAAAAACATTCAATCTCCACTCCATGTAATAGAGGGTTAGATACATTTTCCAAAATGTATCCAAGATTTACTGGGTGCAGTCTGAGTGACATTGTGAACAGGCCACCAGTCCATCACAGCGATCCATAAATGCACCGCCTAACCTTGCACACAAGATACAAGCCCAGGCCCTCTGGCTTTACCACCAAGTCACCAGAGTGAAGACACAGAATATATAAATAGCATAATTAGATTTAATGCTTTACACCTACTAATCTCTATTCCCTTTTTTACAATGGAATTTGGATATTGAAACCCATTAATACTTTTAACATGACTTACTAAACTTTTCTTCATGCAGCTTCACTCGTTTTGACACAGTCATTTAAAAGTTGTACTTTCTGAGCAGAAGAGTTCGAAGTGTGAGGTAACTGTGAGTCACTGTGCTCGCAGGGTTCAGCTGATTCCTACACGAGCAGGCCGTCTGACTCAGATGTTTCTCTGGAGGAGGAGCAGGGTGGACGCCAAGAGAGAGAGCAACAAGCCATTGTGCAGCTAGAGAGAGCTAAGGTCGCACCCAGTGAAGCGTTTGAAGTTTGAACATTTTGAGTTGTCATGATGATATTTCAAATGATTTGAATTCTTTATATTCATGTTTACATACTGTGTTTTAGACCAAGGGGGTTGCATTTGCTGTGAAAACAAATGTCAGTTACTGTGGAGCACTGGATGAGGATGTTCCTGTTGCTGGAACTGCTGTCTCTTTTGATGCTAAAGACTTTCTCCACATTAAGGAGGTAATGTAACAACACATCTTAATATGTGTGAATGTATCAGAAAATGAATTTTTCCAGCTCTCTTTATGGTTTAAACAGAAGTACAACAATGACTGGTGGATTGGCCGACTGGTCAAAGAGGGCTGCGACATTGGTTTCATCCCCAGCCCTTTGAAACTGGAAAATATTCGCCTTCAGCAGGAGCAGAAGAGGGGACGCTTCCAAGGGTAAGACAGTTCATTAGAAATTAAAATCCAAGGTTACTATGGGTATGTAGATGGCCATTATATCACCAGACTGAATGTGGATTCAGCAGCCACCCAAACGGTTTTGTTTGTTCTCGATGTCATCCATAATAAATTCTAGGGGTGTATAAGTACATTCTGCTCACAATTCAATATAACTCATTATTTAATTGTACTATCTTTATGCATTCATTCTAAGAATGCAAACAAGTGTAAACAATGCAAAACAATGCCATTTTCTGCATTTTTTAAAACAAACTAAATGCCCTGCAATTAAATAAACTATTAGAAATGGAGGTTTACAATTGTAAACATATTATTCTGTTGTAGCTTTACCCTATATTACATAACAGAGTTAAACCATCCTATTACAAAATAGTGTATCATTTTATTTTTTTAAAATGTTAACAACAGGAATAGTTAGTCTGCCAACTAGTAGTTAGTCTGATAATTTTCAGTTTATCACAACAACAAATATACTATTTTAACAATTTCACCACAGATAAGTGCAATTTTAAATTAAAAATCAAAGAAAACCATCTTTGAAAAACAAAGAAAAAAGTAAACAATCTAGGTCATCTAGGTAAGCCTTTAAACCTCCTCAATCTCAAATTCATCTTTACATCATCGAGTTTCCAATACAGAGTGAAAGATATGTGCATGCTTCTCGATGCTTCTCGGCGTGTCTATAGACCCCTATTAAATATACAACTGAGTATATCTTTCTTTATTTTTTCCTATGGTACGCCAAGAGGGTCACAATCTCCCTAAATCAAACATGTCGATACATAGCTAGAAAAACATAAATGTGTGTCCCTCCTGGTTTTCTGTTATCTTCAGGTACAGAATGCACAGTTAAATAACCAGATTTACTAACCACACTTTTGACTTCAGCTTAAGGAAGATGATTTAAAACATAAAAGTGCTTCACCTGTATCAATTAATCACTGGAATCTTTTATATGTTGGTGTTTGTTATGACGCACGAGAAATGATGACTTCCTGTCAACATTATTAAAGCTCTGTGTAGCGTAGTGAGCCATGTGTTAGTCATACAGCAGCTCTTTTACTATATTCAGTCAGACCGCTTTTTTCTGAAAGTACTGTTTATGTTTATAGAACCTATTAAATGGAGAGGTGTCACTGATACCTTTTATTTATTTAAACAGTTTGCTTACGTCAATAAGTTATTACCAGTATTTCATTTTTATTAGGTGGCGCTTATTGCTGTCATAATAAATTGTATAAACACCTTTTGGATCAGACATTTTACTCCATGTAAAATCCTGTTGAAAATATTAAGTGGTGGAAGCCATGGATACAGTGTAATTCCAAAACTTTGGGGTTGTATCTGGCTTCATTTGTATTCATTAATCTATGTACTGTAATGCCATTTGGGATTTTCCGGTGATAATGTGCTGTTTTATGCTTTTCTCCTAAAGGAAGTCCAGTGGGAATTCATCCTCCAGTCTTGGAGAAATGGTGTCTGGTTCCTTCAAACCCAATCCTCCGTCTGCAGGTCAGCACATTGCATGGCACCATGGTAACATTTTGTACACACCTGTTTTATTACAGTCATTGTGAACTAACCGTCGGACACAATTAAAAAAACAATAACAACAAACTATTTGAAATCTGAATATATAGCAAAAGTCTGTGTACACCCAAAAACTACAGCCTTGCTTCTCAGAATAGATTTTGCTACAGGACTGTGAGATTGGATAATAAGCCATGGTTTGTTGTGGGCATTCCAATTCATCTCAAAGATGTCTGATGAAGTTAAAATCAGTCTCTGTGCAAGCAGCCAAGTTGTCCAGCAAAGTTAGCATTTTTTTCATTAACTATACTGCATCAGGATGGAGCAGAAAGAGGATGGACTGATATTGGAAGTAGAACCCTATAGTGTCATACTAAGAATTAGATACTAAGATACTAAGAATTGTTTAGTACAACCCATTCAAATTTAAATTGTATTTTTATTATAGTGCTTTATACAACCCCAAGTCGGAAAATGTTGGGACAGTATGGAAAATGCATATAAAACACACACAGTCTTTTATTTACTTTCACGTTTATTGATTTGCAGGTCTGTTACACATTCCAAAAAAAGTTATGAGGAAGGCAGTTTAAAGTAATAAAATTACTCTATTTGTATTATTCTTGTGCAATTTAGTGTAATTTAGAGTGATAAAAAAACACTGCATTCAGAACCATCATTCAACAAAAACTAATATAACCACATGGGCAAGGGATTACTTTTACAAACCTTTGTCAGGCCTTACAAAATAGAGGTATATTCACAAATACCATCTAAAGCTTTACTTTAAATCAGTAGCCTCATGTTAACCATATTCAGAAATGGTGTTGACTTCTCAGAGCTCAGAGGCATATAGGATGGACCATCACAGTGGAAATGTGTATTGTGATCAGATGAATCAATATGATTCAATCATTTTAATAATCCATACATTTTTCAACAAGACAATGCAAAACCGCATGCTGCACACATAAGTAAGGCATTTATGCAGAAGTAGAGGATACAGGACTGGCCTGGCTGCAATACTGACCTGTCTCTAACATAAACTGTAGAAACTGTAGAAACTTTAAACAAATATGCAACTACGATTGTGTATTGTTGTAGATCATGAGACATTTGTGCAGAAGAAAGGGGCAAAATAACGCTTGAAACATTAAATCACTTTGTATCCACTTTGCCAAAATGTATGGTGTAAAGGAGTGGCAACATTGCAAAGTGATAAATGCTTTTCTGTCCCAACTTTTTTGGAACGTATTGCAGGAATGGATGTTTATTAACAAATGAAATGAAGCTGACCAGACAAAACAGTAATTATTATTAAGTTCATAGTGTCTGAAATAAAATAAAAGTCGTGTTTTTCATAAACATTTCCATACTGTTCCAACTTTTTCTGATTTGGGGTTGTTAATAGTGATGAAACACATGGAACTTTTTACATCATATAGAATTTCTGCCTTGCCAGGGGGTTGATGTGTTTCAGAGTTCCTTGTATCACCGGGCTGGGTGACACCCAGTGTGCTCGCATGCAAGGCAAAATAAGTGAAAAACACATTTCACGTTTGTTTTTATATAGTGTGTATTAATATTTAAGGGTTGTCTTTGTGTAGTCAATGGCACTTGAATATTTTTGAGATCCTATATTCTGAGATTGCTGCTACCTGCACCAATAAGGAAGCTCAATGAGTTTTAGTGTTATATAATAGTGTCTGTATTAGATTAATTGTCATGTTTCCAATTCTTCTTTTTTCCAACAGCCAAACAGAAACAGAAAGTGGTGAGTAATGCTACTGTTTTCAGGAAACATGAAATACCTGAGCAATTTGCCATCAAGGATCATAATTAGACTAAACCTGTCATGTTTCAGGCTGAACACATTCCTCCTTATGATGTTGTCCCCTCCATGAGGCCAGTGGTTTTGGTCGGCCCTTCACTGAAAGGATATGAGGTACGCATCATTCCTCACCCATGTTTCGGTCACATATATATTTATATTTAGATATGCTTAAAAGATTGCAGAAGGTGCACAGAATCCCTTTTAACTGCAGAGCGAGAGGAAAACATGGATCCTCACTGAATAGCCATCATCTTCCCCACGTTGCGTTGCCAAGGCAACAACCTTCAGGATGCAGCATGCCATAGTCTCAAAAGTGGAGCATGGTTTCAAATTAGAAGCAGAGGAAATGAACCCAAATATCGCTGTGACAATAATATGTTTGCTTTAGTGAGGCATCTCAGAAAAAGATCTTTGTTAATCTTTCAATCACTGGTCCAATTCAGGTACACCACAATGTTAAGTAAAGGCAACGCAATTCTGCTAAATTAATTTTAATAGAATTCTATTTTGTCCCAAAATCACATAGGCACAAGCCAAGGAAGTCGTTTTGAAAGCATGCGCCGACATCCTATAGGATGAATTAATCAAGTTTATTTAACGTTTGCATGTAGAGGTGATATTAGGTACAGATAAAATAGCGGAACTGTCTTGTAGTCTAGTGTGTTAAAGAAGACGCAACTGGGGGATTCTGTTTCCGTTCTGTTTGTTTCATATCCCTAAAACAAAAGTGTAAGTGCAAATGTAATTTGCCAGTCCAGCACTGTGATAAACAGTGATAGAATCCCAGAGGGGTTTACTAGCTGTGTTGTACATCATACAGGCATGAATGATCATGTGTGAGGAATGGTAAGTGGGATCATCACCAAAGTGCTGCAACAGTGAGCCCTGCTGTTCACCGTGATAGACTGGCACCTTACCCAGTGTTCTTAGGCATCAATTTATTTATATTGTCAACACAGGCTAAAAGTAATTTCATTTAATAACATGTACAATGTATACGCTTGTACAGTACTGTGCAATATTGCAATATATACCAATGTTTAGCAATAGTATAAAATATTAAAATTATTTTATATTTGAAATAGAACTGGAAAATACACCATATTTGCATATATACAGTTTATATATATGTATATATATATATATATATATATATATATAATTAATTAATTATTTTTTTTAGAATACGTTTTTAATACAGAAATTAGGAAAATAAATCAGAATAAAACAGCTTCTGTATGTTACAGTGGTAAGTAGTGTGATTTCCCTTAACACTGAAGCAATAGCAGCATCTGAAAAAGTTTGAAAAAGCTTAATCAGGAATGTTCTGTTTGGAAGAGTATCAGCCAATAAACCACTTTTATGGAAGGTGAACAGTGTGAAAAGGCTGAGATATGATAACCTCACACATATTGGACAAATGCAAGTTTGAAATATGTTTGACAATATGATATATATGGTCAGGGTAGCATTTCTAACACAGTTAATCTAATGGTGACCTTAGATTTTGCACATAACTGTATAAATGAGTGTTAACACCTACTAAGTTTTCCAAATGTGACTGGAGTTCAGTACCAAGCACAATGTCAATTTTATCTCAAAGCATGTTGTTGATTTGGGTCTTGATGTAGTTTCTTTAGTATCTTGAACTTGAAATGTGGGTCTGATTAATGTGTATAACTAATATTAGACATACACCATAGAGCCAAATGTATGTAGACGCCCCTTCTAATTAGTGTTCTCTGTTATTTTAGCAGAGATCACGCTAACAGGTTCATAATATAAAGCATATGAGCATGACTCTCCCCCGGGCAGTAATGGTACTTTTGCAATTACTGACTATGTGCTTATATGGAGTGGGATGTATGACTACATAATGTTTGCATGCAGCAGTGATATTGGTCACAGATGAAAATCAGAACTGTCTTGGAGCCAAATGTGTTTTCACACCACATCTTTTAACTGAGAGTGTTTCTACACAGTGGAACAGACTACCCTCCATATCCATAACCATATCCAAACACCATAAATGCAGACTCCTCAAAAGGCCAACATCTCTTATCGCAGCCTTTTCTCTTCTTTCCTCTAGAAGAGAAAAGGCTGTTGCAGCAAGAATGACAAAATAAAGTTTCTGGACACAATTTTGGGGTGTCCATAAATATTTGGCTCTGTTGTGTAGCTTTATAACAAGGATTTATTAAACTAGGATTAACAACGCATGATGTTAAGTTCCAGTGGGATCATGTTGGTTAGATCTATTTCTTTTTCCTTCTTATTTGACTTTGACTCATATCAAGATAAATGCTGACTGTTTTCCTTTCTTTCACTCTATTCATCTTTCTTATTCATTGAACTCATCCCTCCTTTTATCAACACCACCCTAAATTTCTTCTGGGGTTTGTGCTCAGGTGACAGATATGATGCAGAAAGCACTTTTTGACTTCCTGAAGCACAGGTTTGATGGCAGGTGAGGAGGTTTTAACTTTCCAGAGGAGACTATTTTGGCTTAGGTTTCATCTCTGTGTTGGTGGAGGAGGCACATTTTGCACTGACAGTTTTTTTTTTCAGTATGGCTTTGTTTTGTTAAACCATATAGGATATCTATCACAAGAGTGACGGCAGACATCTCGCTAGCAAAGAGGTCTGTACTGAACAATCCAAGCAAGAGAGCCATCATTGAAAGATCCAACACCAGGTCAAATTTAGGTATGTTTTAGGTTCTGAGTTTAGTAAGTAGATTTCTGACACTCACTCTAATCTTTGATCTGAATGAGCATATATAATAGAAACAACTTGTTTCTCCTTACAACAGCGGAGGTGCAGAGTGAGATCGAGAGGATCTTTGAGCTGGCCAGGTCTCTTCAGTTGGTTGTCCTGGATGCTGACACTATCAACCACCCAGCCCAGCTCCTTAAAACCTCATTAGCCCCCATTATTGTCCATGTCAAAGTGTCCTCTCCCAAGGTAAATTCACACCCAGTGAGCCGTTATGCAACCCAGCTCTAAAGACATAGATCCGATCGCATGTGTTTGTGGTCTGATAAAATTACTATCCTTAATATTCAAATAATTATTCTAATAATCATATTATCTTGCCAGATATTGTACATTAGCAGTGTCAGTGTCAGTGTAGTGTCAGCATAATCAGTCTGAATTATGTATGGTGTATGTGAAACACTGATAAGTAAGAATATATATATAATTGAACCAGCCGCTTGTTCGCACCGAATCCTAAAGTACCGAAACTAATCCTATTATATACGTGTAATGTTATTCACTTAATCGGACCAAAGAACGTGTACAGTATGTAATATTAGTGAAGAAACTCTTCGTCTCCCCAGCCCTCTACTGCCATCTACCGGTCTTTGCCTAACATTTCCATTTACTACAAAAAAAGCCATTTAGCCACTGCAAAAGCGCGTCAGATCACACTGGATAAGTTCTTTAAATGTTGACTGGAATTTAGTAAGAACTTGTTTTTTACAGTATTATGCTTCGCATGCTGAGTACCTATACATTGTGTTGTAGATCGTTGAGAAAAACTTAGTGGCAAATGTATTTTTCAATGAACAAAGTTTGTAAGCACCAGTAGTTCTTGTTTGTACGTTCGTATAAAGGTTTAATAAACATTTAATATGTTACATAGCACGTCCCGTCTTGTATCATAGGGCATGTTCGTTTAACCGGAATCGACTGTATCTATCCAGTATATATGTATATATATATATATATATATGGATTTTAAGCGACGCATGTAATAGGTTTAGAAAGTAACAAACTGACACAGCAGTCTAATACTGATTTGTATTTCTTGGAATGTGTTTTATTAGCTCACTCTATATTAACAATCAGGATAAAATATGTTTGCAAAGGTTTTTTTCTATTCAGATTGTTGTCCATCTTTCTGATACAAATTTGTCTTGACAGGTCTTACAGCGACTAATCAAATCACGTGGGAAATCGCAGAGCAAGCACCTGAATGTGCAGTTGGTGGCTGCAGACAAGTTGGCTCAGTGCCCTCAGGTCAGTATCCAAACCATTACAGTAGATTTGTGTCTCTTTCTATAACAGATATAATTTACATCTATAGTCTCTTGTCACAATCCAGGAAATGTTTGACATAATTTTGGATGAAAACCAGCTGGAGGATGCATGTGAGCACCTGGCTGAGTACTTGGAAGCATATTGGAGAGCAACACACACTTCCTTGAGCACTCCTCTCAACCCACTGCTGGGTCGCAACCTGGGCTCCACTGCCCTCTCACCTTACCCCACAACCATCTCTACTCTGCAGGTCAGCATATATTTATATATATATCTATTCCGGTTAATAGGACCACCGGTTAATGGGACCAGCCGCTTATTCGGAGCAAATCCTAAAGTACCGAAACAAATTCTATTATATACGTATAATGTTATTTGCTTATTTGGACCAAAATTTTGCTTAATCGGACCAAAGAACATGCACAGTATGTAATATCCATGAAGAAACTTTTCGTCTCTGGCATCACTACCCGAAAACACCCGAGTTTCTCCCCAGCCCTCTACTGCCACCTACAGGTCTTTGTCTAACATTTCTATTTACTACAAGAAAAGAAGCCACAAGTCGCCACTTAGCCACAGCTAAAGCGGGTCAATTCACACTGGATAAGTTTTTCAAATGTTGACTGGAATTTAGTAAGAACTTGTTTTTTACAGTATTATGCTTTGCATGCTGAGTACCTATACATTG
>JAVSBV010000121.1:7055515-7073601 GCA_033117975.1 Parotocinclus spilosoma
GATGTATCAAGAGCCACGGTATCCAGGGTAATGTCAGCATACCACCAAGAACGACAAACCACATCCAACAGGGTTAATGTGGATGCAAGAGGAAGCTGTCTGAAAGGGATGTTCGGGTGACCCGGATTATATCCAAAAAAATAAATGTGCACCTCAACTCTCCTGTTTCCACCAGAACCGTCCGTCGGGATCCACAGGGTCAATATACACGGCCGGGCTGCTATAGTCAAACCTTTGTTTAAAACCTGGTGTTTCAGTTTCATTGTCTAAACCCTGTATGTATGACATGACTGCTTAAATTTGGTTACTCATACTTTTGAATACAATTTAAATAAGAGAAAAGTGTGTTGACCTTTGTAAGTCAGAGAATGACTACAAAAAGTTACTTGCCTGGAAATTCCTACATCTTCAATTAGGCCATTAATTAAAAAGTTCCAGTCAACAGAAACTGTGAAGTTGCCTGGGAAACAACCCACCTCATTATTTTGCCCTCACACACTATGACGAGGATGGTGAAAGAGACTAAAAAACAAAACTAAAAAAAAGACTGCTCTTGGAGAATTAGTAATAAAAGTAGTATTTTGAGGTCAGCAAGATTCCTAAAACTGCCATCAGACCCCACCTACATGCTAACAGTTTATTTGGAAGGCTTGCAGGGGGGAAAAGCCTTTCCTATTATTTAACTATAAAAATAAAGTCCCTAAATGTTATTGGTTTACTGAACAAAATCAAGCTTCAGCCATGGACATCTCAGTTCACTGATCTAACCCCCACAGAAAACCTTTGAGGTGAGGAACAGGTCTGTGCAAAAAAAGAAAAGATGATGTGGAGAGAATCTATAAATGCTTTGGTCTTAAATACCCAGCACTGTATTCTACTCCTGTAAGATGTTACAGGAATAGACAAAAGTGCTACAGTGTTATACTGGTCCATATTAAAAATGTATTTGAAACCAAAGCAGAGATACAAAATGAGGTGCACAAAATTCACCAAAGTCACACACCTGTCCAAAAAAGATCCAAAACCCAGAGTGACAGTATATATGGGCAGAAATCAATAAGTCAGAAATTTCTGAATAAGTCAGAAATGCTTGATCAGGACCGCTCAGAAAGGTCTATTACTTTTAAAACTCTGCAAGTGCAAACAGCTGATGAGGAAATGTTTTGTTTGATCAGCAAATAGGCGAGTTAGAACAAGGGAGATGGTGTGCTTGGAAGTCTTGCAGTGACACAGTGGTAACACAGGAGCCAGTGGCATACACATACCTTTTCAAGGGCAGGGGGTTAGGGGTTTCAAAAATACATTAGTAATTTTGTTTTCATGATTATCTAAAAATAATTCATATTTATTCATTTAAAACTGTCAAAAGTTGAAAGGTGAAACCTTTCAACAGCGATCTCTAAAAATCAGTCATCAATCCAACCAAGCATGAACACTACCTGATTTCATTACAATTATCTGATCTTAGTATCTATTTTTGACTGGATTGAACATTAGCCATCATTACAACCTCTAACAGAAAGAAAAAGATTACAAAGATTTGGTTTATTTGAATGTGCATTAGTAAGGTGTCCAATGATCTAATGATTAAAACCTTCACTCACTTAATCTCTTACTCACTCATTCACTTTGTTATTCTTCCAATCCTTAATCCTGGCCAGTGCCTGCCCAGCACATGGCAGAAACAAACCTAGAAAGAGTGCCAATACATCGTAGGGCACACACTTGCACACTCACTTACAAAATGTGGCCAATTTAGTTAATTCGTTAACGTAAAGCATGCCTTCTGTGGGAGGAAACCGGAGCACCCAGATTGAGCCCACACGTACACGGTGTGGATATGCATACTCCACATAGAGAGGACCCAGAAAGCTTCCCCTGACACCATGCCAGCCAAGATTAAAAGATCTTTTTTCTTAAGCTTTGTTTAGGGAATACGTTTCAAACAGGCTAAATCTCAAACAGCTTGCTATCAAATTAAATGCTATGCCATCTGCTGGTGACGACTGTTTTAGCGATTCCAGAGTCAACACTGCCTTCTGCCAGGATATTTTAGAGCTCTTCATGCTTCCATCTGGTGAAAATCTTTAAGGAGATGCTGATTTCCCTTTTCAGTAGAACTTAGCACCTGCCCACAGTGCTAATACTACTACCACAGGGTTTGTTGACCATATTACTGTGATATTACTGACTGGATTGATTGAGCCACATCCAAACTTAAACCCTATGGAGAATCTATGGGGTATTGTCAACCAAGTAAAAACAAACAAACAATCTAAAGGCTGCTATCAAAGCAACCTGGGCTTCAGTAACATCTCAGCAGTGTTGTTTGCTGATTACACTACATGCCATGATGCAGTGATGCACTAATAATTGGTTAATAATCCTAACCTATCCATAAACTAATTATCAAGTGTATGAATAAACTCCTCAAGAGTTAAGCATTGTTTTATTCAGTGAGTAGCAATATCACCTCACATCAAGAAGGTCCTGGGCTTAAGCCCAGGGTTTGGTTGGTATGGGTCCTTCCTTAATAAAAATACATGTAAGAAACAATGTGTTTTTAGTACACATTTCCATACACAACTTTTCTGATTTGAGATTTCTGATTTTCATGAGTTATAAGACATACTCCAACAGAAAAGGCTTAAAATGTGCCACTTCATGTAATATCAAATATGTGGTGGTTTACAATTAAATCCTATTTAGATGCACCTGTTTAATGCAAGTTGTTCCTAGGAAGCCAAACAGTGAACATGTTACTGAAAGTATATATATTCTACTACTACTATACATAAGTATGTTTTTCATGTTTAACTTGAACTGTTGTGTCATCCATTTCCAGATAGGTTGTAAGGTGACAGTCCTTCTCTTTATCTACTTTCTGGCAACAAACTACTACTGGATCCTGGTGGAGGGCTTGTATCTGCACAGCCTCATCTTCATGGCTTTCCTGTCAGACACCAAGTACTTGTGGGGATTTACTCTGATTGGATGGGGTAAGTATGGAGCAAAATGGAAAAAATTGTAATATTGTATAGCATGGCCAAAATCGTAGTTTATCGGCAAAAAAATCTTCAGATGGATTTCACATGGAGTCCATGGCCTTTATGGGAATACACCACACACTATTACAGACATTTTACAGTGGTCATCAGCTTCAGTGTAGTCATCTTTCTTTGCAATTAGATTTTAAATCAAATTCCGTATGCCTCTTCCTATAAACTAAATTTTGTTGACACTGGAACATTCCGAAGGACAAAATATATCCAGAACAACACATCAACACACTAAATCAAGCTTCTGCCATAGCCATTTAATTGCCCTGAAAAATCTATGGGGTGAGCTTTAGAGGAGCAGGAATAATAACTGTGGCATGTGTGGTTTTGTTAACATAATTATTTATTGATGAGGGTAGACAAAATTGATCTATGGTTGGCTATTAAGATAATTCACCAAAAGGGGAATTTATTGTATCTCTTTTTACTCATGTTTACCAGGAGGTCCAATAATTATGGAGGGTACTGTGTGTATGTGTCTGAATCATTAGCACTATATTTTATGCATTTTTGGGCAGGATTTGAATTGTACTGCTCCTGTGCTTGCTATCTGTCATAATTGTTTTTGCCTCAGTCAAAATCATGCAGCACATAATGCTAAAGAAGTGTAGTAATTGCAGTGAGCCCAGTGAGGTTAAAACTCCGCTTTCTTCCCATAGTCTAATGACATTCTTGTTAGGTTAGTTTCTGTTTCTAGGCTGCCCCTAGTGTGTAAGTTTGTGTATGAGTGTATAGTATTTGCTTTACAATGTATTTGTGCGCTGTCTAGGATTATTCCTGCCTTGCACTCTATGGTAGCGGTTAGGCACTGGCTCTCCCGTGACCCTGTCCAGGATACAAAAGTGAGCATTTTGAATAAGTTACATACACTCACCGCCCACTTCATTAAGTACACCTTGTTATTACCAAGTTGGGCCCCTTCAGATATGCCTTAATTCTTCATGACATAGATTGAGCAAGGTGCTCAAACATTCCTCAGAAATTTTGATCCATGTTTATATAATAACATTACACAGTTGCTGCACTTTTGTCAGGTGTATATCCTTAATGCAGATCTCCGATTCGGGTGGCTAGGTGGGTAGCACCACCCGGGTTCAATCCCACGGTGAATCAACCTGGGTCCTTTCTGTGTGGAGTCTGCATGTCCTCCCCATGTATGCCTGGGTTTACTTTGGGTACTCCATCCATGTCTTTATGGACCTTGCTTTGTGCACTGGTGCACAGTCATGTTGGAAGAGGAAGGGGCCAGCTTCAAACTGTTCCCACAAAGTTGGGAGCACGGAATTGTCCAAAATGTCTTGGTATGCTGAAGCATTCATAGTTCCTTTTCTGGAACTAAGGGGCCAAGCCCAGCTCCTGAAAAACAATCCCACACCATAATTCCCCCCCACCCCCACACCAAACTTTACACTTGGCACAATGCAGTCAGACAAGTACCGTTCTCCTGGCAACCACCAAACCCAGACTCGTCCATCAGATTGCCAGATGAAATGCGATTCGTCACTCCAGAGAACTGCATCCAAGCCATACATTACCAAGTGCAATGCAACGCATCGGATGCAGTGGTGTAAAGCACGCCGCCACTGGACTCTAGAGCAGTGGAGGCGTGCTGTACACCACTGCATCCGACGCGTTGCATTGCACTTGGTGATGTATGGCTTGGATGCAGCTGCTTGACCATGGAAACCCATTCCATAAAGCTCTCTGAGCCATTCTTGAGCTAATCTAAAGGCCACATGAAGTTTGGAGGTCTGTAGTGATTGAGTCTGTAGAAAGTTGGCGACCTTTTCGCACTATGTGCTTCAGCATCCAATGACCCCGCTCCGTCAGTTTACGTGGTGTATCACGTCGTAGCTGAGTTGCTGTAGTTCCCAAACACTTCTATTTTCTTATAATACAGTTGGCAGTCGATTGTGGAACATTTAAGAGCGAGGAAATTTCACGACTGGATTTGTTGCACAGCTGGCATCCTATTATAATTCCACTCTGGAATTCACTGAGCTCCTGAGAGCGACCCATTCTTTCACAAATGTTTGTAAAAAAAAAGTCTGTATTAAAAAATAGTCTGCTTAATTTTGTACACCTGTGGCTTTGGAAGTGATTGAAACACCTGATTCAGATCATTTGGAATAATAGCGAATACTTTTGACAATATAGTGTATGACTACATATGGCAAATTCTCTGTATATGTTATCTGCATATATTCACCAAAATACCCAATGTACAATATCATACACTGTCTACCACTACAAATAACTTAGCACAGCTTTAACATTGTTTTGTAGCGTTTATCGGTGGGTGTTCTGCATATTGGTTGTTGTGTAAATTACACTTTATCTGCATGTATGTACAGAGAGTTTAATAATAAAAATAATAAGAAGAATAAGGACAAAAATGGTGACAACAAAATAAGCTCACCTAAAGGGAACAATGGGGCCAGGGTCTTGTAAGTTCACCCACCAGTTCTCTGAACCTGCATACTGCAATAAAGCAAATGACACCAGATATGTATTTAGCCTTAAAGACACTGATCACCATCTCCTTAAATCCAGTACACTCAGAGGTTGATTAGTCATACCTTGTAGAGATGATCATGCAGATGTCTGGCAGCATTGATGGTTTTGGGTGTTGCTAGTCTACTCTGATTGCTGCTGCAGTACATACTGGCCTCCTCATAGGACAGCCTTGGCTGGGTTACAAACCAGAACTCCTGGTTATCGATAAACACGGAGGTATCATGATGTCCATCTGCAATGCATGTAAGTTCAGACAGAAATGAGCTGCCTCTGAAAGCATACTGCATGATAAGCATAGAAACAGGAAACCATCTTAATAATTCACCTGGATTATACCACTCAGGAACCTTTGGGGTCTGACCTGTAATGCACAAAAGAAAGCAATTAAGCAATGCTCGGCACTTGGTAAATACTTTAATTTGCTCATTGAGTTTTAGTACAGCAAGTAAATACTTGTGAAGACAGCACAATAAGCATTGTGAGCGACTTGCCTCGTGGAATCTGACAAACCCACTCTAATTGGGCATCGCAGTGGAATGCCCTGGGGTAAAACTGCTGCGAAGAAGTTGAAGACAACAGGAAGAACATCACCACCATATAGTTCCGTTTCAGTGACTGGTTACAGACACAAAACATGGAAGATGATTAAGGTCTGAACAAACACTTGCCACAGAACAAACAGCTTTAGTGCTTCCTCAGTGTAACAGCCCTGAACCTAAGAGCAAGATTTGGATTCACCCTGCAGATTTATTTAGCAACTTATCATTAACGTTATACATGTGGAGTGACTTAACTCGTCTGTCCATAGACACAAATTAACAGTTACAACCCTGTACAGGCCTGAGCATGCAGTGATATCTGGGTTGCCTGGGTGAGATTATTTAATCATACTAAACAGCAAACTATGCAACAGTGAAAACCAAGCACAAACACAGCCACACATGAAAAACACTTCTTTTACTAATATTAATTAACAATGTAATTTTTCTTTAAACAAAGATTATCAGATAGATTGGTGCTGACACATGCTGATAAGTTTGTTTCATCTTTTCAGAACACATTTCAGTTGTGCTCCAAAGCTACTACTAAGCAAGCAGCTACTACTACTGGGCGAGCAGTGATGTAGGTAGTGATATACAAGTTACAGTCATGGGTTCTGCGTTCCAGTTCTTCACAATGAGTGAGTGCTGCTTGTAGTCGGCATGTTGTCCCTGTGTCCTCTTGGGTTTACGCTAAGTACTATGGTTGCCTCCCACAGTTCAAAGACATGTATTTTAGGTTAACCTGTGCCTCTAGAGTGCCCCTTGTATGTGTATGCGAACTATGATCGATTGGTGTGCATGTGTATGAATTAGTTATTGTATGAATTCTTAGACACAAAAAACAATGGAATTTGCATCAGAATCAGAACAAGTTACACGATACAACAAATCAGCATCAAAACCAGTCATACATTTAGGAAATCGGAATCAGCCAAGAGAATCGCTGATTAAAATGGCTCTAAAAGGGTTATTCATTTTGTGGTACTACTAGCATTCTAGACATTTACAGAAGCTCACCTTAAAAGCAGTGCAATCTCTGTTATAGTCATCATCTTCATGAAATTCTTGTGGAAAGATCATCATCGACACCTGTTCCAAAGCAACACGGGCATTTCTGCATTTATACATGTAAAATATATTGAAGCATAAAAAAGAATGAGCTAAATGAATCAGGCTCAGGTTCTTCAAGAGTTGGTGCTGAATGGTAACTCACTGGCCGTCCATCACTCCACTCCCAGCGGTTGTCATTGTTTGGGTTGCGCCGATTCAATCCGACCCAGAAATAGCGCTCGTCGCTGCAAAAAAACGTGGACAGCTTGTCAGTTCAGGCATCTTTTTTCTAAAGAGAGCTAAAAAATCATTAACTCACTTTCAAATCATGAGCTGGATTAGTAAAACCCTACAACTATCCGGATTCCAGATTTCAGTGGGCGCAGGCAAGTGCATCCTGGAGAGCCTTACACTGTGTTGCTTTGTTAATTAAATTAAGGTCCTACTTTAATATATAAATTACATATACAATATACATTACAGGATTAGGTTTCAGTGTATGACAAACTCCAGGATTTAGATAATTAATCCAGTAATCAAGACTTACACATTTTTGGGACCTCATTTATAATCTGGATCATACATGTACCACTGATGAGCCACAACATTAAACCACTGACAGGTAAAGTGAATAACACTGACAGTGTGATGCTCTGGCACATATTCCACGTGGATACACTCAAGTTTTACCATTTAATTAATTTAATTAATTGTTTTTCGAAGTGGGGACCACTGGGAGAGAGTTACAAAAACATGCAGCACCTTGGCTCATTTCGAATATTATTTCGAAGGCTTAACATGAGCCTTTTCTGTCATCTAACCACAAACTTAAGCATCAGGAGTTTGCTAAATGCTACTGGGACTGGAACCGTGTTCAACGGTCAGATTAAACATAAATTTACCTCAAGGTGGGATTAGAAAGAAGAATGACTACACAGAAAATAACCTGATGCCAGCTGTTAAGTATGGTTGAAAGTCTAATATGTTTGAGAGACGTTTTTCCACCAAAGCCACTGGTTTTGTCAGCAGAGTACAAGGCATCATGAACTCCATGAAATACATTTACAGGAGGTTAAATCTAAATCTGTCTGCACCTGCCAAAATCTAAAAATGGGCTATTCACATTCCTTCCTAAAATACATAGATCAATACAGATCAACACAAATGGTATACTAAAAATAAAATCAAACACTTGAACAAACTTGGATTTTGTAAAGAGGAATGGTCTAATATTACCTGCCCTGTATTTACATTCATATTCGATTATCCTGGCCAAGCGGCTCAGGGCAGGAGACAGGGGCAAAAATACACTCACACATTCATACACACACTAGGGAAACTCTGGAGACACGAATTAACTTAAAATGCATGTCTTTGGACTGTGGGAGAAAACCAGAGTACCTATATTAAGCCTTGGACTGTGGTAGCCTAGTGGTTAAGGTACAGGACTACGGACCAGAAGGTGCAGGATTAAAAATCCCACCTCTGCCACAGTTGGGTCCCTGCAAAGGCCCTTGACCCACAATTGCTAGGATTGTAAGACTGTATTAATTGTAAGTCACTCTGGATATGGGTTTCTGCTAAAGGCTGTAAATGTAAACCCACGTAGACATATGAATGGCATGCAGACTCCACACATGAAGGACCCAGACCACTCCACCTGGGATCATCTCAATGTGATGAGAGCAGTGCTACCCACTGAGACACCATGCCACCCCTGCCTGGCATTCTCCTACATTATAAGATGTTACGACTAAGTACTGTTTTATTACCAAAGGAAGGTTGTACAGAGTATTTTCACACCAAGGGTGCCAATAATTGTGACAAATGTAGATTAATAATCCAATTTTTATAGGATTTTTACACTTCATAGGGTAGGATCTACTTCAATTAAAGGTTGTATTTTTCCAATTCATTTTGTAGTTTGCCAATAATTGTGGATTGTACTGTATGCTTGTGTATGCTACCTAATGGAGTCTCTCAAAATGTCATGGAGTACACTCATCTCCTCTGCTTCAGTAAAGCTAGGGAGGTTAGCACCCAGTGCTTCACAAAAGCCCTGGGCCTCTTTCCATGTGCGCTTACGGCCCAGCCTCTCTTCATGGAACACCTATACAAATGTGAACAAACGCACATACAGTCAAACAACATTAGAAATACAAAGTGTAAACCAAAACCTTGTCCTTACAAAGGCAGGAATACATTCACCCACCTTGTAACAATACTTTACTCCTTCACGGGAGACCCATCCTGGGGGGCAGGTGGCATTAAGCTCAGGCTCATCTGGTGCAGGTGTGGCTGGCGGCTCAGCAGTAACAGGTGTTTTACAAATAGTACCAGCTTTAAATTCAGTGCAGTTCTTTACTATCCACTGACCCAGTGGGTTTGTGGCCATTACTACACACCCACCTGCTTTGGCTAAAACAGCACATGCACAAGAGCACACATAAGCAGAGAAAAGAGAGAGAGAAAGAGAGAAAGAGAGAGATTAATTTCAGGGTAGTTACCAGCACCCTTTTACCAATAGTATAGGGAACTTCAGGAGTCAGTAATGATAATGCAACAACTGAAGGTGTACCATGGAACATGCACATGCCAGAGTGGCGTTCCTCCTCCCCACTACCCCGCTGGCCTGCTATTACATTTAAAACGATCTGAGGCCCAATGCTTTTGTCGTCATGATACAACAGACTTCATGGTTGTACTTGCTTTATGGATCCTTATGGACTTGTTTTGGGTGTGCTGACACAGCCCTTTCATATGTAATTTACATTTATGTCATTTAGCAGATGCCCTTATCCAAAGCGACTCACAATTCATACAGTCTTACAATTCAAGCAATTATGGGTTAAGGGCCTTGCTCAGGGGACCAACTGTGGCAGAGGTGGGATTTGAACCCTGGACCTTCTTGTCCATAATCCAGTACCTTAACCACTATTCTACCGCAGCCCCAACGCTATGCTGGGGGATGCGATATATGCCATATAGCATGCACACTAGGGCACGTTTAGCAATCAGACTATCCTACAGAAGCATATGGCAGAGCTACATGCTGTTTGTTTGTTTATGAATCAAACTTTACATAACATAATGTTACACGTTATCAATGACTATTCATGACACGTTCAAGGTTATATCGATGCTACTCAGACACAGACTGGGGGCCATTCAGAGCTATCAAGTAACATGAAGCATTTCTTTGTAAATTCCCACATCTTCCCAAGAATTGCACTAAAAAACAAAACTTGTAGTACATAAGCATGCCAAACCTGGTTCTCCCCATTTCCAGTTGCTGAACATGGCTCTGCTTGCTTGTCCAGACTGACTGAACCACTGGTACTCTCCTGTACCTTTAGTGTCCTGAAGCCCAGTCCAGAAATACTGTGTCGTACTGCTAACATGCTCCTTCAGAAGTCTGTTAATAAAAGTCTGCTCAAATCTAAACACACATGAAAAGACATTAAAGTGAGAAAGCAATGAGTAAATAAAAATGGGCCATACTTTCATGTCACTGGCATATGCAGATGGCAAAATACTCTTTTTTAGAACTTAACTTTTTTTAGAACCACTGGCAGTGGTGTAGTTGTAAAAAAAACATATATAAAGTATATAAATCCAACTCCTTTCACTTCCTTTGAAAACAACATGTTCCTGTTGAATTGGTGCAATGACATTTTGTAATTGCTGCCAATTTAGTTTCAAATATAATTTAGATTTGATTACTTTAACGCTAGAAATCGTGATAGCTGATATAACACCTCATAAATGAATTCTCTTCCTTGTGCTAGTCATATGTTTACTGAGAAGAGGCTCTACCTGCTGTTTATGGTAAGTTTACAGCCGAGTTTGTAAGAGGTCTCCTGAGTATCGACTTTGTAACACGAGTTCCCATGCCTCCTCCAATCCTACACAGAAAAAGAAAAAACTTGTCCTCTTACTCTTTCACATTTATTTAGAAATCTGTGTTTGTTTTGGTCATTGTCATAGAGGAAGATAATGACTCACCCCATCATTTGGGCAGCTCTCCTCAGGTGCACTCTCATTAACAATCCCTTTCTTTTTACAGAGGAAAGCCCTTTTTATATTACAAGAATCAACACGCCATGCCTGTTATTGGTGGTCAAAAGGTTAAAGTAAAGGTTAGGCCTTTATCTTACTTAGCATGTACACTATGACACTGAATACTACACAAGTGCTTTTTTTCAAAACCACAGGTAATGTAGCAAAACTGAAGCTTCATACCAAATCAACAAGGTTCACACAACTGGTGGTGTTGGCCGGCAGCTGTGAGGGTTGACTACGTGCCCAGTACGTAAATGACATGTTTGTTCCATCCTCCCATTTGAAAAGATCCGTGTTGCTCTCAGCCTTTAGACCAATCCACACAACCAACATCTCTGACACACACAGAAACAATTCACCAGACGTCCTTCACAGCTATAACATCTTACAGTATATTTAACAAGGCTGATAGTGATGTAAAGGTGTGCCTACTTCCTGTTAACTGTGTGTGGATCATCTCCACATCCTCCAGACTGTGAATACTGGCAAGATGAGCCCCATTCTCCACACACCCTTCCTGCGCATCTGTGTAAGTCTTCCGGTCCTTGATCTCGGTACCATAAAGCTTATAGCAATAGCCCAGGCCAGGAATCCAGTCACCCTCACACTGTGTTGCTTTGTACATCACTTTAGCTACAGAGAATCAGAAAGATCAGACAGCTCAGAAACATGAGAGCACATGCACACGCTCCATTGTGTAAAAAAAAAAAAAAAATGAACACGCCAATACCAATGTGATCAACACATTAACCAGTCAAAAAATACAGACACAGTTGCATTATCCTTTATTTTAATTGTAAAAAGGTCCTTTAGGCAATTTAAAAACACAAATCAACCATTCAATGTAGAGATGTGCAGCAAGAGTTCTGTCAAGCATTGATTTCAGCTGTAACATGTAAACTGGAGATTTATAATGCTAGACTTAAACCAAGCGATTTCACAGTCACAGACAAATTTTCAACATCAGAACATAATACACGTCGCAATTGTTTTGTAAACTTGAGAAATTGTATTAACATTTGCTTTGGATATAACATCCAACACATTTAAATTACATTATCCACTAGGTAAAAGTGGCTATACAAAAAAGAAAGACATGATTTTTCAGTAGGTATGTCCAAACTTTTGACTAGTACAGGGAAATGTGAAATTAAATGGTTTCAGAAGACCGTCTGAATTCAGATTAATTCGGAATCCAATTTAAATCAGAATCCCAGTCGTTCCAGACACACCCTGAGGCTGGGTCATACGCCTACAGGTTTTATATAGTCTGAAATGTTTGTAAAATAATTGGGAGTAAAAAAGAAACAAATAAATAGGCCATTCAGTGTCTGAATTGTCTTGACAGAAAAGCATTAAAATTAAAGGTTCCACTTTACTTTAGGTACAATATATTGATATTGGCATCATGAATTATGTGTGGTGTATATAAGTCCCACCTGTGTCCTCAGACTGTGTGCTGTTCTCTTTTTTCTCACAGATATACGGCATCTTCTTCTCACATACCTCCTTGCTAAACTGCAGGTTAAGGTTAATAACCCCACATTCTGTTGTTCTCCAGGTGCTCTGGGCTGCATGATAAAAAGAGAACACTTCATTAGCTTCTTAAATAGACGTTTGGCAAGGAAAATAACATAACATCTCTTTTTTTTTTGGTCTATAGACAATTATGAAGGACAATAATTTCAATGTGTCTGCCTGTAAAGGGATGAATCCATATTAAGAAATCAGTAGAAATGTATAGAAAATTTAAATATAAAGAAATGTATATTGTATTTAATATAAATGTATTTATAAAGGATGCTCTTGGGTGTTGCAAGATCTTATCAAGATTATATTCTTATTCTATATTTACAGTAGAATCTATATAATATTTACTCTATTCAAATCTAACAATGAAGGTCTTCGGAAATGACAAAGATCACTAACTAAAAGCGGTGTACAAATACATATGGTTATATAGTGTAGTGTAAGACAACAAAGTAAAAATAAAACATAGTAGAGTTTAGCATGGAGTGAAACATATAAATTAGAGTATATCACTAATGCGAACTTTCGAAGATGTGTACGTGCGTGTAAGTTGCGTTTAGGAATATGCTGCATAATTTTAGAGAATTTATGGGCAATAATGGCACTTAAGGTACTGGACTATGGACCGAAAAATGCAGGGTTTTAGCCCCACTCCCACTGAACAAGGCTCTTAACTCACAAATGATTTAATTGTATGTTGTATGAGTTTGCGATTGTATACTCCAATCCAACAGTATTAGAACAGTGAGGTTAAGCCTTATTTTTGCTGTAGACTGAAAACATTTTAAATGACATTAAAAAGATGAATATGAGACACAATTTGCAGCTACATACTAATTCTCATTCAGTTTAATCTACACTGCTCACAAAATGTAGGGGATATTTCATTATGGCATATTATGGCATAAGTATCCCCTAATTTTTGTAAGCATATTTTAACTACCAAAACTTTTGCTCAAAACAAAATAAATGCGTGGGTTCAGACAAAAGTTGTATCTTCTGAACTGTGTATGAGATCCAGATTAAAAGACCTGTAAATAAAAGCTGAAATGTTGATCTTTTGTATTTTTTCATCTTTTAATGTCAAACCCAAATGTTTTCAGTCTATAGCAAAAATAAAAGGATTGACCTTACTGTTCCAATACTTGGGGAGTGCAAGTTACTCTTTATAATGGGGTCTCCTAAATGTAATATATGGGCATGCATGTACAAAGATTCCATTAAATTGAGTTATTATTTAAAACACAATAAGACATTTTAAAGGAGTCTGATGCACTCATCCATGCAAATCAGCAGTGACCTTGGTGAAAACAGAACCCCATTGTCACTAGAGAAAGGTGGTGGGACTGAGCCATCTCGGGCCTAAACAATGGCAGATACTGTGTCGCATTTTTGAACAAACAGCATCCAAGAAGTCTACAATTTATTTTAGGGCTTGAAGTTTTGGAAAACACTGTAAAATTCTTACCTGATTCCCAAGGGATATAAGCAGCGGGTGATCCATCTGACCACTGCCACCCTACAGCTATGTCTAGTTGGTTCAGTCCGATCCACATCCGATCTGGTAGATCTGCACTTAAATTAACTGCAAAAGTGCATTATTTTTTCACATGATGCATTTACAATACACTTAAGTTTCAGTAGCAAGTTCAGGCATCATTTAAAAGACTAGGAAATTTCAAAAATGGAACTTGATATTCCCTAATTTGCTCAATGCGAGAAGAATATTAGAGAACAATAGATGGGCTGAAGTAGAACTGCAAGCAAAACTGCAACTATCAGTGAGTCAAAGACATTATGAAGTCAAGATACACTGTGGCTGTACAACATGTGAAAAAACAATCTTTGAAAAAAACAACCCAAAAAAAACAATGCGCTCGAGGCATTAAACCGCACAGCATGAATGACACATATCTGCAAGAATCCTTTAAATTTGTAAATTAATTACTCATGTCTTTACTGAGTACATATTTATTAATTCTTAGATGAGTCTGAAAAAGTAAATGCTTGTGGGTAGAACATGTAAGACCGAGTTGTAGAGCTAACAATAGCCAACGTTACTGTTCATGTGTCTACTATAGATAAAACCCTAAATTACGGTGATCATGAAGCCTTAAAGAAAATAATTGCCCCAAAAATATCTGATGTTCTGGAACAATGATCTTCAGATGGGACAAAAGTTAATAGCTAAAACACAAAGTTGTATTTGAAAAGCATAAATTCACTTCACTGTAACATTAGCCTGTACAGAGCCTGTTCACTAAGAGAACAACAAAAAGAAGACAATGGCAGAAGGAGTAAAGAACAAAATGCCTTAAGAACATTAGTTGTATTAACTGACTGAGTCAGACAGCTAAAATACATCTTGAGGTAAAACCTGAATAGACCTGTTTACACATACATTTCTAGCGTGGTTTCAACAACGTTCAAGCAACAGAAAACAAAAAAGTTAAAACAGGTTCTACCAGTTACTACATCCAAGGGTTTGCAAAACTTTTTCATGCTGAACTGTGGAAAGTTAATCAGTGAATTTATATCAACATAAAATCACAAGTGTTTGATTTATAACAAACAGACAGAATGTGTTACTGAGTAAGTAATTAATGCAGAAATCTCAGTAATGCTACTATTAGGGGTGCGGGAAATTTTCGATTCTTAGATGCATCTCGATGCGCAACGTGGACGATTCAGAATCGATTCACAAATGACAACAATCGATTGTCTAGACGTTAGCTCTAACTGAGAACGTAATGAGCGGAACATAAAGAGCGGAGGTGTTGCACCCGAACAGTCTGTGTTGCGCACATAACAAAGACGCAAGATGGAAGAGCGGCAAATCCAGCCGGCACCCTCTGCACTAAAAGCTAGTGTGTGGAAGCACTTCGGCTTCTACGAAGTCGAAGGGAAAACATCCATTGACAAGAGCTACGCCATATGAAAGTTGTGTCAAACAAAGCTCAAATATTTTGGAAACACGACAAGCATGAGGAATCAATTACTTGAATCATGTAATGACATTACTCACTGTAAAGGGAGAAATATGTAAATCCTCTACAATCTTTTATGAGGTACATTTTAATTTTTTTTCTCATTTTTTTTGTTGACAAACTGAAGCTCCTTTGCCCATTTGTGCTTATCAAAGACTCAGCATTTTGTACCAATCCATGATTACAATCACCTGTTGACAACACCTGTTTTTAAATCATATCATTATTTAGTTTGTTTAAAAAAAAAAATATGACTAGATTTAAACTGCACCATCTCAACTATTTTTGGCACATGTTGCAGGTCTGAAGGGATATATATATATAAACAAACGACATGAAGTTGACCAAAATAAACCATATCCGCTCAGGTTGATTAAATAGCAGTTAAATGTAAGAATTGTGTAATTATGTATGTAGAATGTAAGCATTTTCCATTCTGTCCCAACTTTTTGTGATTTGGGGTTGGACATTGTGTAAAATAAGGACAAACTTGTTACTACCATAGATTGACTAATTTCAGTCACTTTCAGATGATGTGTCTTTTACAATTGTCTGTTTTCTGTCCAACTCTGTCCTATGAATTAATAATAGCACCCCTAAAGCTGAACTCTAAGGAGCTTATCTGGCTACGCTGGGTCTATCAAGCACAGAGCTTGGCAGGATTTAGACACTCATAAACACAAGCCGGTCGATTGCCGGAAGAGGGAATGTTTGAGTCACTCCCTCAGATTAAACAGAAAACAGAGATACTAGGACACTGGTGTGCAGCAAACACAGTGCAACTAGCCTTAGGCAACAGGACCAAACAATGTTCTGGAAAGGCATTTGTACAGCTGCTATTTAGATTTGTTGTAGTATTTTAAGAGATTATCTTTGGAACACCGTTTAATTTAAGGACAGTTAAGAACTTAAGTCTTAAATATTTCGGGTCAATAAAAGCAGCACATTTACATCCTCAAGAAATAATTTCCTGGTAGGTCTAAATAATCCAAAGCAAATTTGAAATTAAAATTAATCCATCATACACCCAGGAGTCGGCATACCTGACATGGCGATTATGTTCCATTACAAGTAGTATGATTTTCCTGCCATGGGCAATCTCACTTTACTGTTCTTGTAAGGTAAACTCAATTTGATTTTGATCAAATCACCTTAGAAAGCTGACAGGGCAGAATGGATCGCCAGAGAATTAGGGTGCTTAAATGTGACACTGCACTACTACACAGAGCTGAGGCTTGTAGAATAAGGGTAATAATGTAGAGTTACTGAATGGACATGATCCAAAGATGTAGGTCAATTCTATGCTGACAGTATAATTAACAAACATCAACAGCACCACCAGCAACCTTTTCACTTTCACAGAGAATGCTTCAAATACTTAACAGATCAGTCCCTCTGAACACACATTCTAAACATGCAACTCCAACATACACCGGATATAGAGGAATTCTTAATGTTAACAACTAATGTCAAGTCATGTTCCTCAAACCTGTGACTGAAACCTGCTGTAAGAAGCAAGAAAGAGTCTGTGTGGTTGTAATAGGGGTGGGGGAAATGTGATTTTTAGATGCATCACGATCTAAAACTGTAATTATGTTTTATGTTTAGTGCTGTCATTTACAAGAAGTAATTCAGCATTTTCACTCTAATTAGTTCTTTACTCTGCAAATCTGAATTTGTGTTCTGTGCCATTTCATTTATTTGTTTAATCCTCGGTGTTTTGTATGCTCAGAAATGTTGATCTCATGTTTATTTGATTATTTATTTACATGGTTTTTTAAAAAAAGCTAAATTGCTTCCATTTGTTTTGGTTTTTTTTTATTAAATTCATCCTGGATTTGTAGTCATATGGTAAAGCAAAACATTCTGTATAGAAAAAAAATAAAACTAATCGAGATGCTTCCATAATCGAATTGCCCCCTGAATCGCAATCCCACCACTAGGCTGTGAGGGGGGAAAAAAATTTGTGTTTAAAAAAAGGATGTTTTTGATCAACCATGGCTTTAGTCAAATATCTTATTTAAGGTTGAATTACAAATACAATGTCATACAACCTCTCAGCAAGCACAATGTCATAAGATATGTATACTAATGTGAAAATAAATGTAGATCAGCTTCTAGTCACAACCTCTTAATCAGTTTAGAGATTAATTACAAGGTAATAGCTGTTCATTTTAAATTATTGCATTCTAGAACTACTAGCAGTAAAGCAGCAAAGAACTTGTATGTACCTGGAGGTAAACTTTAGGGGTGCGAATCTCTGTGTCTGGCGATTCGATTCGATTCCGATTTTTGAGGTCACGATTCGATTCAGAAACGATTTTTCAATTCAAATGGTC
>JAVSBV010000121.1:7079297-7098692 GCA_033117975.1 Parotocinclus spilosoma
GCCGCACCTGGTGACAATGAAGACTCGCGCTAATTAGAAGACAGGACTAGGTGAGCGCGAGAGAGGGAGAGAGTCACGAATGGGATTTCTCACAATATATATATATATATATATATATATATATATATATATATATTAGGGAATATTTCATTTTAAAATTGTATATATATATATATATATATATATATATAATTACACCCACATATGGCAGGTATCATAAAAGCTTAAAACATTTAAAGCATCTCATAAGGAGCACAACTACAGGTATATAGGCCACTATTTGCTGTTATGGTCTAAAACATTCTAAGAAACTATCATAGGAAATAAAAAAAGTGTCCTTTGACTTTCAACGTTGTGGTCCTAAACAACTGGTTCAATGTTGCAATTTTTATGTTTTCCTTTTTAACTCTATGAAATAAAACAAACCTGCAAGCAGAATTCAAAAAGTTAGTTAACATGTTGGTTGGCTAGCATGTTATTAACAATGGCGTTAAGAAACTTTGCATATGCAGGTTTTAAAAAAGACAAATAATCTTCAGATGTAGTGTTATCAGAATTATAATGCTTCCGGGTGCTTGCCCGGTTTGCAAGTGTCCTGTATCTGACAATGCCCTTATTTCCTAAAATATATAAGGCCTGTAGACTCCTGCTGACCATATTTCTTCTTAAACCCATTCTTAAACCCAGCTTTTTCTTTCCCCTTTCTTTGCCACATAACCTTTCCTTTTCTAATGATAGATCTCAGTGTGTTATGGAGGTGATTGTGTCCTTGCACGGCCTAAAGGAAGTGCTCTTCAGTCACCACCACATGTGCCATTACACCTCATGTGGAGATATAGTCATGCCATTCAGGCTGGAGCAGTGGGTTTTTACCTGGTAGATGAAAAGAAACTGCATTTACTGTGAAGCATGAGAAAGTATAGAAAGGGTTGTGATTACATCTGTGATTCTGAATGTAGGCACATTTCTTTAGAATGTACAGTGCTTTAATAACGGATATTGTCACATTTCAGCTGTAAAAGGCAGATTCAGGACAGTGGCAAGGAAATGCTCCTTGAGAAATATTCAAATGAGAAGCTGTCCCTCCGCTAAATTACATTAAAGAACAAAATTAAGTTCTGATTAAAGTCTAGCTGAGCTGAGTACAAGGATCATCATTTTATATAGGATTTTCAATATAGCATGTGAAGAATAATATCTCTGAATAATTTACATCCGAGTTTAAGCTAATCTTTAAATGTTTTGAATTATTAACACTGTTTATAATGCACCTTAACACTGTTTCTCTTAAGTATTACATATAGCACAATGATCATTCAGGGCTTATCGTATACTGAAGCAGACACTTGGGCTGAAATATTCATTTACCTCCAGGCTTTCACTCCCATCATTTAGGTTAAATATGAGGAAATCTAGAGGAAAATCATTTATGCTCTACATTTTCTGATTCACCAGGGTCTTTTGCGACAAAGTCCAAAATTCGGAAAAGAGATACACTGCTCAAAAATAAAATTAAAAGAACACTTTCAAAACATATTAGACTGAAATGGGGAAAAATCATGCAGAATATATCTTCTGATAAGAACTGGGTAGTTAGGAGTAAAATTATGCCATGTAGTTTAATGGAAATAAAAATTATTACCCTACAGAGGGAAGAATTCAAAGACACCACGAAAATTGTAAAACAGTTATGCAGCAGGTTGGTCTATTTCACCAAAATTCCATTCCAGCAACTCAAAATGGTACTCAGTAGTTTGTGTGGCCTCCTCGTGCTTCTATGCATGCCTGACAATGTTGGGACATGCTTCTAATAAGACAATGGATGCTGTCCTGGGGGATCTCCGAAGAGATTTGAACCAGGGCATCACTGAACTCATGGGCAGTCTGAAGTACAACCTGGTGGTGTCAGATGGACCAAAACACATTGTCCCAAAGGTGTTCTACTGGATTTAAGTGGAGGACAGTCAATGGTAGCAATTCCTTCATCCTGCAAGAACTACCCGCATGTGCATGCATAATCATGGTTGTGCAGCAGAAGAAGTCCAGGACCTGCTAAACCAGTGTAGGGTCTAACAGAGGGTCCAAGGATTTCATCTCGATTCCTAATTGCAGTCAGGGCACCATTACCTAGCGTGTAAAGGTCTGTGTGTCCTTACAAGAATATGTCTCCCCATACCATCACTGATCACCAAAATGGTCATGATTATCAAATGGTAATGATCTCCACAGCATCTTCAGACCCTGTCACATCAGTTACATGTGCTCAGATGAAACCCTCTCTCATATGTAAAAGCACAGGATGACAGTGGCGGATCTGCCAGTTATCAAGCTTTACGGTGTTGGGCAGACTAACTACAGGATATCGGGCCCTCAGTTCACCCTCTTGAAAACTGTTTCTGATTGTTTGATCAGACACATTCACATCAGTGGCAAATAGGCTTTCTGTAGACTGTAGACTCATGTTCCAGCACATATTTTACCTGGCTTTGAAAAGTAGGTTATATTTAATAAATAATGAAATATCCTCCAATTGTGTGAGCAGTGTAGGTTCCCATAGCAAAATAATGCCAAATCCTACACAGTCCATCATAGGGCACACACTCTTTCTCATACACACAGAGAGCATTTTACAGACACTAATTAGGGCATGCAGACTCCAATTAAACCATAACAGGTTAAGTATCTTACAGGTTAAGTATCTTATACTTAGGCTACCTAGCTGTCATTAAATGGAGGAGGTAACAAACATTACAATATTAGATAGTATTGTAGAGGGTAGATGGGTAAAATACAAAGCAAAAGCATGCCTACCTTGAATAACGTTAGACATCACATGGTGCTTTTGGTTTAGATGTTCATGCAAGTGATACTATAAAATTAGTGTTGTGCTTTGAAGTGAACTGATTGTGGCAAAAAATTTCTGAGACAATTACTTACTCCTTTACCTTCTCAAAAAATGGCCCTTGATCCAATATGTCAGCTGCCAAGGTGTTGATGATGTTCCGCATATCGTCTAAAATATACCCCCTCTTACCCATTTATTTGCTGGGGTATTCAGAAATCTAAATTCCCATTTTTTCTACATAAAATAATGTCCTATGGCTTTTGACTTACTCTGTACTGTTAACATAAAGCATCTTTTCTGTGTAGGTTGCAGATATTCCTGCTGAACAGCTCCTTGTGGCCGTGTTTCCTGGAATTCCCACAACAGCTGAACTTTTCCTGCTTCCTATTAAAAACCATACAGATGGCAAGAAAGGAAATGAGGAGGGTCTAGAGCAGGTAGGATAAACTCTATTAAACCTAGGTCGCACTAGCTTTTGTAGGTTTCTTGGCTCTGTGAAAAGTGGGAAATGGAAAAAAATGGTAACACAAACAGTTAATTTTGGTGCAGTTAGCATAGCCATGGCTAACAAAATTGTGGTGGGAATAAGGATGCATTGGAAAAGGAGTACTGCTAGCTTTCACGGAGATGAAGGAGGGCTATGAAAGAGAAAAAGGCTGATTTTCGCACGATTCCCAGCTGGTGTAATTTACAATGCAATAAGCATTTCCTCCATTTTGGCTCTACTGTTCTAATACATGAAGCCATGCCCCCATGTCACCATAACACAAAGTTTTGAGAATGGCTCATCATGGCGAATTCCTTCGAAAGTTATGGAATTTCATCCATTAAATTTGCTCACAAAAGTTATGTGACTATAGTACACTGTGATTGGATACTGAATATTGGATATTGTGAGTTCAACTGGAGATGACATGGGATCGTATAATAGTGTTCCAGTTAGATCTGTAGTGTGTTTTTAGAAAGTCCATTCCTCTAATGAGTATTATTTGTGTCCCTTTTTTACGTCATAGATCTCAGAAATACTCATCAGTGCAATGAATCAAAACTTGGTGGAATTTGAGCTGAAACCCGGATCAGGAGTTGTGGTTTATATTACACAATTAACTTTGGGTAAGAAATTATATAAATATATTTGAATAATCTAAATATTTATGTGGATACTTCATGTTTACTTTACATTATTTTATTTATATGTTTATTTATTTATTGTTTTTTTTTAATTCGAAAGTTTTTTAAAATCAGTAAATGTTTCTAATCAAAAAAGTTGAGGAAAAAAATATTGACCTACCTGGAAATAAAGATTGACTCAACCTGAAGAAGACTGGTACTCTATTTTGAAGAAACAGACAGAATCATGACTTTGACTCAGAGGAACAGATCACAGACTTCACCTTGCCAGAGGCAGAATGTGAACTGGGTTATCTGTGCACAGTGAGCCAGATCACTACTGCTGGGCCAATGTGAGCCACTGTGGTTCCTATCATGGCGAGGTGAGGCCTTTTGAATTCTCTGGTTTGAAAGTCTTAGCTCCGTTCTTCCTCTGGGTATAATGGACATGTTTTGTCTGAGCTTTGTCTGTGTTCTAAATCTTAGAGTTCCTCAAGTCGTGTCAAATTAGATGAAAACATGACTGTGCAAACACACACACACACACACACACACACACACACACACTTGGAATACACACAAAGAATAGATAGAAACTGGTTTACATAAATACTGAAAAGTACATTTAGAAGTTTATGTTTGTTTTTGGTATAAAGCTGAATTATTTATATTATATTATTTATATTGTACGGTGGTTCAGTGGGAAGCACCACAGCAAGAAGGTCTCAGGTTTATTCCCAGAGTGGAACAGCCTGGGTCCATTCTGTGTAAAGGTTGCATGTTTGTGTGGGTTTACTCCAGTACTCCAGTTTCCTCCTACAGTCTAAAGGCATGCATGTTAGGTTAATTGGTGTCTCTAAAGTGGCCCCTAGTGTGTGACTGTGTGTGAGTGCCACACAATGTGTTGGTGCCCCATCTAGGGTTGTTTTGCCCTTGCGTCCAGAGTTGCCACGTGGGCACCGGCTGGCCCGCGATCCGGTGGAGATTAAGCAGAAGATCATGGATGGACGGAGATATATAGATATTTATTACATATAATGTATTTTATTATTTCTATCTACTTTTACTTATTTTTAGTGACCATATATGGTTTGGTTTCTGTTTGATATAATATTATATCATTATTTGTTTTATTTTCCTTAATTATATTTTCTTTTATGTTATATTTTCTTCTTTTTCAGTGCATATACAGTTCTTGCTATATTCATAGATACATTTGACTTTGTTTTAGGTATTAATTAACCATAATATAATAATCATCATAATGACATTTGTAAAGTTAACTCTCGTGAAACCATTTTGGTATACTGGTGTTAGATTTTATTGTGCAAGCTTGTACTTCCCGTTCATCATCTGCCACATATATTTTATTGTGGTAAATAGTATAATGCTGGATGTAATTATGCTTATTACTTGGTCTTAGATAGCACAAAAGCTCCTGTGTGCTAAAAACAATACAATTGATACCATATTTTATATTACAGTTGCGTAATTATCAGTCTTCAATCCAGACTCAACAAGTGTTAAATTTTCCTTCAGAATACAATGCTTTACAACCAAAGGAACATGTGTAACTACCTGACCTCTTTCTGTTATAGGACATACAATAGTTCTGTGCATTTACTTCCACACACTGGCCATTTTAGTGCACAACTGCATCTCATTTTTCAACCTTCAAAGGTTCAAAAAGCCTGCAAGCTGTTCCAGAAAAGGTCACTGGCATCATGAGGCTGTCTTTCAAAAAGCCAGCCGGCTGGAGAAAATATAGCTGAGTCTTAATGACAGGGATTCATGGGATTTCTCAGCGTAGAACCATTTCCATTGGGACTTGGAGGCACCCTTTTAAGTAGTTCTAAGGACATATGTTGATGAATAATTCAGCAAAAGAAACACTGTATGTTTTAGATATTGTATGTGAGGAAAGGTGCTTCCATTCCGACATGGGTTACACTCTTGAGTAGTTTGTATCCTGGGCAGCTCGTTTAGAATGTGAACATGTTCTTACCTTTTATTCATGTGTAGCTCATGTAAAGTATTTTGTTTCTTTATACAGCACTGAAAAGTACTGTGACAATTTGTAAAAAGGAACACTTCTTAATTTATTTTATAAATACGTTTAAGAAATTATATGACAAATTAATATACAGCGATTTATGCATTTATATTCATATATAAGTATGCACTTGTGTGTAGTACAATGGAAATGTCTCTGTATATCCCAACTTGTTATTAAGGTGGGGGTAAAAATGGAGGATTAACTACAAAATACAGTGCCCCTGGTGCCGAGAAGGATAAGGACATTTTTCAGTGTCCAACAATGGCAACTTGATGGAACTAGAACTGAACCCTTTCAAAAAATAGACAAAGACCCCAACTACTGAACCACCATTGCCCAGTGCTTTTCACAATGGGGAATTGTCTAAACCAGGCTTATGATATTATCAAATAAGGCCAATTTAAAATTAAGCAAGCCAATGGTGGCCGTGGAAGGGAAAATCTCCCTTCATGGTGTAAGATAGAAACCTTACCTTACGAGAACCACCCACCTTGGTTGGCTTAGATGTAAATTGTAAGAAATAAGTTTGCAGTAATAGTGATACTATTGAATACTATATGCGGAATACTATTAAATAAATTAATACAACATAGAATGCAATAGCACAACATATATATTGTCAATTCAATTGTCTGATACACACTTTAGTCATTTTGCGTCATACACAGAGCCATCTTGAGTCTTTAGCAGTAAAGTCTTTGGAGGCACATCGTCCCCTGGCAACTGAAGGATGAAAAGTTACTGTCCCCTGGGGGGACAAGGCATGGTGGGACTGGTTTATGTTGATAAAAACCAGTAGAGTTATGCTGAAGTGGAGAAACCCAACATTAGGTATCAGAATATTGATATAACAGAATATTGATTATTACACCAATTACTATAGCATACTAATTATAACTAAGATAACTCCAGGATATGTATTATACATGAATTTGTTACAAACAATACATCTACTTAATACTTAATACATTTTTGTATACCAGTTCATTCTGAGCAAGTGCTTGATGACTAGGGCCGTCTGCTAAATTATTAACTATACATATATTAAAAGTGTTTCCTTATCAATCTGCACTCAATACCCCACAATGAAAAAGTGAAACAATAATTGTATCAATTTTTTTAAAAAAACTGGAGTAATATTTGTATAATATTTAAAATTTAGATCTGGGGGTCTCTCATTTCCCTTGACCATCTTTAAGTGGTGAATAAAAATGTTTGGACATGATTTGGCTGCTCTGTCTTTCTGGGTCAGCCGTGAAGTTAACGTTGTAGAGTGCTCTCCAAAAAGGCTAGGTATGGAACATCACCTGTTGGCATCTGCTTTATCTTCAAACACAGGTTCATTATTAGTAGACAAGCTAGTACCTTTAAAAACAAAAATGTATATAAAAGAATAGTGCTGACATTTAAGAGTGTCCCATACATCACACATTTGATTTTCAATTTCCGGAATCCCTCTTCCTCCTTAAAATGCTGTCACAAATGTTATTTTGCCTACATATTTTACTTTTTAAATCACTGACTTTCTAATCGCCTATCAAACTGAATGCTTAGGAATATTCATTGTCGCTGTCACTGCCTTTAAGCTCAGTGTCTGAAACATTAACCCTAAAGGCTTGCAACAGTTCGTTTTGCCCATATAATGTTTTCGTCCATTTTTTTCAGAATATATAACAGCTAAAACATTGAATACAGTCATAAATTAGCACCTTAGAACATATATATCCATTATGATAGTTTCCTATGGATGTACCCCAAAATGCTACTACACCCCAGATAAAAAACAAGGGAAAAAAAGATACACACTTCAGTTCCTTCTTTTATTCATCCCAGACACGTCAAGTAACAATGTAACATTGCGGTGAAAAGGTGTTATTGTTGTTGTTGTTTGTTTTCTTTTAATTAAAGGGATATGAGAGCAACAAATGCAGTTTGTTGCTTGAGGGCAGCCGTATGCCGTAGAGAGATAAACACCAAATCACTTTATATGTTTGAAACCACAAATATCTCATTAGAAATCTCTTCTTCTCCCAGCTCCACTGGTTGACTCCATCCCTAGGCACAGCAGTTCTGCCATGTTGATGCTCCTCTCTGTGGTCTTCTTGGGTTTAGCTGTCTTCCTCATCTACAAATTCAAGAGGTACACCAACAAGCACTGTCACAATGTCCTGTCATTTCATCAAGCCTAGATATTCAAAATATGCATAGAATATATGCACAGAATATCTGTGTTACCTCTAAAAAGCACTTTCAGCAGCCTGGATTTATATATATAAAATGTCACATTCTTTTGCATTTTTCCAGTGTATGTAATTTGTGATTCAAAAAGCAGCTTTAAAGTAACAAGAACCTAAGCACATCAGCAAATCCCAGTCCACATAGTCCATGCATTCAATCATACATTTATCTTTATTAGCTGCTTTCTTCTGATGAGAGTCATGCTGGATCCAAAGCCTGTCCTGTTACGATAGGGCATCCCGGAGATCTCGCAAGACCATTCCTAGTCTCGCTAAATCCCCAGGATCCCTATCGGGGGTTTTCAGAGCCCATAATGCAGAATCCACAGACAGACAACAATAACGGGGAAAACCAAAGAACATTTATTATTAACAAAAAACACATAAAGCAGGCATTCAAACGAAAGGTGAAAATAGTCCACACACGAGACCGGTGGGGGCATCGAGCCCATAGTCCAGGGTCCCGTGGTGGGTCGAACAGCCGCGAACAGCCTGGGCGCTGCGGGTCCACGACGTTGAGGTCCGGAGCGGCAGGGTCCCAGGGGTCCACCGACAGGCTGCCATGAGAAGGGGCCGATGGTCAGTGGAGAAGGGGGTCGCGATACCGCCATAGTGGCTCCACGCCAGAGGGCCCGTTGAGGCTGCGTGCCCAGACCAGGAAACAGCGCCTTTTGGAGCCAGCGGTGGCGCCGCGCCAGAGGGTGCTTGGGGGCCACATGCCAGGGCCGGCAACAGAGCCTTCGGGAGCCGGAGTACCGCGACCATGCCCAAAAAACACAAATAAAAAGAGAACTAAAATAGCCTGGAACCAAAGAAACGCAAAATGACAGAAACGGGGAAAAAGTAAAAGGTGGCTTTGGAGCCACGGATCGAATGACGGCGAGCCGCCGTAGATCCGGGGGGCTGCCCGTTACGGCCGAAACCCGGCCGTGGACCCAAGATGCGAGCTTCAACGCCGCGGGTCCAGGGATCAGCCCTATCCAGCCTCGGCGCCATCAGCTGCCGGGGAACACAAGCGGAGAAGTCCGCTTTGTAAAAAACGGAACATAAAATAACGGTGCGCACAAACACAGGGAACACTAAAAACGTAACGTAACACAGACGGGGAATAACGCAATGAGCCGGCGAACACGGACGTGTCCACTCGGCTCATATAACAAACCTAATTAACAAAAAATACAAAACAGGTGCGTAAATGAACAAAACAAACCAATAAGGCGAACAACACAAAGCTGGACTTGCAACGCGGTCCCTAACATGTCCCAACAAACATCTAGGATCAATTTGCATTTTTTCATTAATCATGCAACATGACATAATTACCACATGTGAGGTTTTGCTTTTCAGTAACATACAGAACATGTACAATTACAAGTATACACGCAATAAAATATATAATTACCTATTGAGGAAATGACCGACAAAGAGTAGGCAGTGTGTTTGTTTATGGGTTAAGGGTTATGATGGATGACTGCATTGCACTTGCAATTGCATTGTCAAATAAGTAAGAAATGACCAATGTGGTAATATGGTAGGGAACCTTATTTCCCTAGAATCACACGCCTCATATTCTTCTTCTGCTTATGCCATAGCAATTTCTTAACAAGTACTAATTTTCTAAGAGAAAAAAATAACTTTGATCTTTTTCTATTCGCATTCAATGTTATGAAACAGATACATTGTGGACTGCATTATACACCTAATATATTCTATATAAAATGATGCTCATAGCAGATTTATCAAGCAGATAAATTACAGCTTGAAGGATTTGCTGCTCCTTTGTGACTGAAGGGTAAACAGAAACAGCACCACATTTAACTATTACATTTCATCCAGATGTATTATAAGGCTATGGTAAATAATAAAGAACACCAACCACATACATAAATCTTGCCTTATAAATAAAAAAAAAGTAATAAGTTTAAAAAAGAATGATAAATTAAAAGCACTTTTTTTTCATAAGTCCACCCATTGAGATTGTGTTGGCGACAAAATTGAATTTTAGATATAATAAGCTAAATATCTAACATATACTGTAACCTATAAAATTTCCTGTGGAAATGTTTATTGTCTAATTTGAGCATGAATTTCAACAAGTCAGGATTGTCAAAGTGAGCCAGGGCTTTTTGTCTAATATGAGAAGCCAACCTCACAGTCGTTGCACAATCCACGTAGTGGAAAACCCTTTTAAAAGTGTAGGTGTCCACAAACTTTTGTCTATGCTGTGTATATTTTGGAGATCACATCTAGGGTACAGTCTGTATCAGCTTAGACTTAAGAGGCAGAAATTCGGAGCATGACCTGATAATTCTTATTTTCTGCACACACATACTCACATAACTTACAGTATTCAGAAAACAGAGACAGAATTGCTATGGATTAAAGAACTTGAAAATTATTGTTTTGTTATGTTATTCAGGTAACTGTTTATATACTTCTCACAAAGTTTTTGAGAGCAATATATATATATATATATATACATATATATATATATATATATATATATACTGTAAACTATAAACAAGTCATTCTCAAACAACTTAATTCTACAGTTTCTAGGGGTATTTGTTGGCAGACCAAATGGGGCAGATTTGCAGTGCAGACTACAACTCTCATTTATTGGGTTAGTATTCCATCAACGTAAATCAGGTATCCACTGAAATTAAACTTTTGGAATGGCCTTGTTAAAGCAAGGCACACTCCCTTTGAGTTGTTACAAGTTAAGCAGTTCTGCTTAGTAAAATTGGTCAACATTCTTCCATAGTGGCATAATGAACTAATCAGTAACTTTGGGAAGGCTGTAGATATTGCTGCTAAGGAGCTAAGGAGATTTTTCACACGAGTGCATTGGGTGTTATAGATTCAATAATTCATATTGTCACTGAGACTATGAGCACATGGTGTGAGTACAACTACACTGTGCTATTTAAATAAAGGGCATCATTCACTCTGTGTTTTTCACAATTAGATTCAGTTTAGAGAAGTTAGTTCTACTGATGCTAGAACAACATGTCAAAGTTCACACAGTAGTTTAAATCCTTCTCAGTCCAACTATCCAGTACCAACACTATGTGCTGTGCCACAATGCTTCTGTGCAAATTATATTACCATAAAACCTCTGCTACCCTGAAGGAAAATATTTTTACATGCATCAGGTGTCACTGCTGGAAAACTGTTATTAAGTCTATAAATAATTTATTTAGAAATGATTATACATGATACTATATTAGAAAAACTCTGAAACATCATCAATTATGGATACAGATTTTACTCTAATAATTTATAGAGGATTCGTATTTATTGAAATGTCACACTTGACAGAACAAAGCTAAATTAATAGCATTTTTAAGCAAATCGAAGAAAGTAATTTACAACACGTAGAACCCAAAATGTATAAGGAGAATTATAATGTATAAGTGTATTTTAAAATAGCAAACCCATTATCTAAGTTGTTAGAGTGAGAAAGTTGCTAATACAAAACATTTAGAGTATTAATCTTGCTTGTTCTGAGAAACCATCTGGTATTTGTCTGCTATTTATAAACCTCATTCCAGCCATTATAAGCAGGATATAAAGTGTGGTACCCTTGTTTAACAATAAAACCTCAGTACATGGAATTGACTTTTTGGATCTTTGTGTAGAAGAATTCCAACTGAAGCAGGATAATGATGCAAAACATGTTCAATCAAGAATTACTGACTTTTTGAAGGATTTGCCGAATCGAACGAAACTTATACTTATTAATGTAATGATGATATACACAGCTGTGGTTATTGTATTAAGGGATATTTCATAATGAAATCCAGTCGATTCCGGTTAATGGGACCACATCGGGATGCGGTAATTTTGGTTCTAATAACCAGCTGGTCCGATTAAATGAACATGCCCTATGTTACAAGAAGGGACGTGCTATGTAACATATTAAATGTTTATTAAACCTTTATTGTGCGATTTACACGTATAGAGAACATACAAACTTTGTTCATTAAAAAATACATTTGCAAACAACTTTTTCGAAACGATCTACAACACAATGTATAGGTACTCAGCATGGGAAGCATAATACTGTAAAAAACAAGTTCCTACTAAACTCCAGTCAACGTTTGAAGAACTTATCCAGTGTGATTTGACGCGCTTTAGCTGTGGCTAAGTAGCAACTTGTGGCTTGTTTTTGTAGTAAATGGAAATGTTAGGCAAAGACCTGTAGGTTGCACTAGAGGGCTGGGGAGAAACTCGGGAGTTTTCGGGTAATTATGTCAGAGACAAAGAGTTAATTCATGGATATTACATACTGTACACATTCTTTGGTTTGATTAGGCGGAATGTAGGTCCAAATAAGCGAATACAATTACACGTGTATATAATAGGATTTGTTTCGGTACTTTAGGATTTGGTCCATTTAACCTGTGGTCCTATTAAACTGTATCTACTGTGTATACTTATATTATTATTTTTATTATTATTATTATTTTTTTTTTACTGGTCATTACCCAGTGTACATATACATCCTTGCTTAGGTCAGGTGTTTTAACCGTGGAACTGTAATATTCAGTGACCTGCCGTTCTGTTCAGCCTATATGCTCATCTGCATCCTGTGAAATCTGGTATAGGCTTAGGTTAACCTCAGGATTAAAACATGAAAATATATTTTCATTTACCCGCTTGCTTTAATTACCCACTGAATCCAGTTTTGTGGCTGAATTGATATTAGAATCCAGTTCTGTGAGGTAGCAGCGATAACAATTGCATTGAACGTGCTGCTCTGTGTCTATTGAGAAGTAGATTTTTCTTACAATGCTTGTACTTGTAAAGCTTCTTATTATTAATGTTTCTAACGTGGCTCATGTTTATGTTGCAGACTCTGGCTGGAGCGTAATGAGCTCACGCTTCCGGTTGCCTGCTGGCAGATCCTACAATGTCCGGGCATCAGAGCTGGCACGCGACAGGCAGCACACCGAAGTGCTCTGCAATATCATTCTGTTGGACAACACCGTCCATCCTTTTAAGGTTAATGTAAGTATACTAGCATTTAATGTCTTTTTAGCAACATAACACCTCGTAGCGTATAACTGATTTAATTAACCTCCATTTTGTCTAATAGACTGTTTGTGCGGCGAGTAAACAGATTGTTACCATACTTCACCTTGACCTTTGGCCGCATTCAGGAGGTTTTTTTTTCTGTATGCGATCAGTGATCATACTAGAGCTAGAACAGCATTTTGTTTTTTGACCAGTTTCTTGCCTTTGATGTGAGGTAAACAATGTCAGAATATGTTGCAGTAGTCAAAATGCTGTTGGCTAGACTGACGTTTTTTGCCATAAATGTTGAGTTATTTGTTTGAGACTGTCTCTGTAGTGCTTGTTCTAGCATGTTCTTCCTGTTTGAATGTGTCTTTGGGTCTTTAAAAATGTTGTTTATAATTATTTAACATTTATTAACATTTAAGCTGACTTAAAACAGATGCTGTTTTACAAGGTGCCGTTCAACATTTGTATATTTATTCTATTCCGTTGGTGGAATTCCGGTAGGGCTGGTACCTTGCTCCACTAGTGCCATGCAGATGCCAAAACAGAAACCTTACCGCAAAGATTTTTAATAAGGCGTTATTTAGAAGCATATTTTAAAGATATTAAAGACATATTTAAGACACTGAGACAGATAATGACCCATATGACTTTAGTATGTCCTTTTGTCTGCATTCACTGTGCTAAGGTACTTAGTACTTATTCACTGTGTAATGTTCTGAACATTCCTGCTGAAGCAGAACCTTCCCCTGGGGTCTCTACAAATCGAGTTTGCACTTGTACCGGCATTGTTGTGTTACCAGCAAACACTGATGCATAAGCAGCACCGACTCTAATCTTGGACACTAAATCACTGTCATGGGACACACTGATTGCAACGTTACACGTTACTGTTTGTTTAATTCCCTGAGAAACTTGATCCCAGCGTACCAAAATAATGCTATACTTCTCACAAGCGTTATGGGGATATTTCTAAATGAAAGATCCCATAATGAAAAGTCCCCTCATTTCTGTGAGCAGTGTATATACAGTGGGGAAAACAAGTATTTGATACTAATCAAGAACAATTCATCCAGAAAACCAAATTATATGATTTGTTACATAATTTATGTGCGTCTTAAAATAAAATAAGTATTTGATCACCTACCAACCAGGAATAATTCTACCTATCACAGACCTGTTAGTATTTCTTTAAGAAACCCTCTTATTTTTCACTTATTACCTGTATTAATTGCACCTGTCCACACACTCAGTCAATCATGCACCAGATACAAAATTGTAGACTTGCACAAGGCTGGAATGAGCTACAGGACAATAGGCAAGTAGCTTGATGAGGCAACAACTGTTGGTGCAATTATTAGATTGCTGACACTATTCCTTGGTCCAGGGTTCCATGCAAGATCTCACTCGTGGGGTAATAATGATTATGAGAGAGGTCAGGAATCAGCCCAGAAATACACAGGAGGACCTGGTCAATGACCTGAAAAGATCTGGGCATCATATTTTGGGTGTGCTTTTCTGCAAAAGGGGACAGAATGACTGCACTGTATTGAAGGGGTGATGGATAGGGTCATTTATTGCAACATTTTGTTCAACAAGCTGCTTCCCTCAATAAGATTATCAAATATGGGTCGTGGCTGGGTCTTTCAGGATGACAATGACCCAAAACACGGAGTCATGGAAACTAAAAAATGGCTGCCTTAGAAGAATTTTAATGTTCTGGACTGACCTAGCCTGTCTCCAGACCTGAACCCAATAGAAAATCTTTGAAGGGAGCTGAAACTGTTATCCAGTGACAGCCCCGAAACCTGGAAGTTCTGGAGAAGATCTGTATGGAGGAGTGGCACAAAATCATGGTCTAGAAGTACAGGAAACATCTGACCTCTATAATTGCAAACAAAGTTATTTTATTATAGACAAATAATGTGCGTTAGGAGCTTTATTCTAATGATTACTGAGAATGAAAGAGACATTAAATGTGGTCAAGTTGGGATTTAAATTGATTAAATTTGATTTAAATCAAATTTCAATTAATAAAATAACAACTTGAGTAGATTTGTAACAAGTAATCTGTATGCTTTTCATTGTATCCTTGCTTTACTGTATGCTTGTAAGATTGACTTAATATGTTATTTGTGGTTATTGTGCTGTCAGACATTTAGACTGACTCCATATGGAGTGATAACAATGTAAAGCGACTAGGTCATTTCAGGATTAAATGATAAGGAGCTAGGGAGGCCCTGTGTTCTTATACTTATAGTTCGTCTTGCGGTTTTACATTTTTTTGTACATCATATGCTATGTATAGATGGGTATGAATTTAATAATTTTCTAATATCACACATTTAATCATAGGTAGGATGTCTGATTTGTAATAATCCTGGCAATCCTTTTTAAATTTCAAGAACAGGTACTACTGATTCCCATAACAACTTAGACTTTAAAATTATGAATTTCAATATATTTTTAAAAATTACATTGGTGTTATTATTCTACATTAACTTTAATTCATCTGCATTAAGTGCTCTATCTGGTAGCTAAAAATCAAAATATAGCTATAAATAGAGGCCATTTGAAATTCTGACTTCAAAGATTTTTTTTATTTTATTGTAAAAAGCTTGGATTGTAATTTGCATAAAGATGTCTTTTATTTCGCTACATGAAAATGTACTTCTGTAATCAGCGCTAGACCCATAAGGCCTTTATAATTACAAACATGGAAGCAAAATCACCAATTTAGAGACTGTGAGGAGAGGATAATTTTGGTGAAATACTAAGTACACAAATGGAAGACATTGCAGAGGCTGTCATCAGCAATACTGTTGATGTTAATAAAGAGGAAATTGTAAATGTTTAAAATTTGTTTGTATGCTGTTATGTCTGGAATGCTAGATAGGAGCCAGCAACAGAAAATCACACCTGTACATGGTTTTAGATTTAGGCCACTTCAACTTGCCTGTAGTATTGAGTCCTACACTCAACTGCAGAATGCAATGCCTACTATAACATATTCTTTTGTAAGTAGCAGAGAACACATTTGTTTTAGGTAATGGGAGATTTTTTTTTTCGTAGTTCACTCAAAGGCCATGTTCTTTTGTGTATATTATATATACCTCACATGAAAATGACTGATGTACTGAAAAATAATACTTCATGGATTTGGCAGTGTATGGTGAACCCACTGTGAGCAGAGTAATTCCTTAAATCATTTTTAAACTGTTATCCAACTTACTTGTACGACACAATCTACAGGAAGTGGTATTCATTGTGGCAATGTATTTGTAATTTTTTATGCGTTACAGAATTCTGTTAACATTACTAACAGACTGTATTACTATGTCACTTATAAATCTCTAATAAATGTAAGCCTACGTGGGTATTTTGCAAGAAAAAGAAAAATGGACGAGGTAGGTAAACATAGCAGGCTTTTAGATATGGGTTGACAATGCATCTCTCTCATAGCTCTTATGGTTCTCTTCACCTTTTAGTAACAGTGTTGCAGTTACTATTGAGTAGGGCTGTCACAACCTTTACAAAACTGTCTAATCATCTATTTATGATAATAGCAATTAATTTAACTGATTACAATTATCTAGGACTAAATTAATTTGCAGATATGTTTCAGGTATATATATTAAGGATGCACCAATACCACTTTTTTGACAGACTTTCAAAACGTTTTATTTTCAGAAGATAGTCCTAACTTTCTGAGTCTCACAAAATTAAATGTATATGAAAGTGCTTGCATTATTTAACATTCAGCTGTGCAAAAGATTCACATATGCTTAGATATTTCCAGAGTGCTGACGTTGCTTCTTCACCTACCTGTCCAAGGTAACACTGCTGAAAATTGGCATCGGGTGAAATGTATTGGAGAAATTTTACGAGTACATGAGCACAGTAACGGACCCAAGACTGGTATCAGTGCATCCTTAAAATATATAAGTGATTACGGGTGCAGTCTGATCCGACATTGTATCTTTCCAGAAGACGGCATAAAGCGCTTCTCACATTGGTGCCCAAGCTTCTCAGAGGCTAATTTTGGTTAGTGTGCCCCCTGAAAAACCCTTGCTATGTATCAAATGACAGTTGGAGGCCCTGCCATGACAGGCAGCACATGTGGACGCAGGATGTCCTGAACACATCGCTGATTTGTTAGTATACTGTCGTATGCAGTGGATCCTAAGATTATTACACCAGCAGTGTCGTTCCACAACAAAGGCAAGATTGAAACCCTTGCCAAGAGGCCTCTATTTTAAGAACCGACCATTGTTATTGGCAGGACACATAATCAAACAATCCTCACTATTGATGCTCTGCCTTGGCCATCCAGAGCCTGTTCACCAAGTGTGTGTTCACTCATGGAACCACTGTTCCCAACGCCTCTTAAAAGCTAAGTCAGAATGGAAATGATGACCAATGATGACTTTCGCTATTCCTAAATGACAGAACCTGAATATTGCACTTCAGATTTCTTTTGACTCACTAATTTAAATGATATATCAGCAAAGTCCAAACATGTTTTGCATATCTTTAATTTACTCCATGCTAATAGGCCTGCACCTCACAGTCTGGAATTAACTGTGCTAGAGCCTACTCTCTGATGATGAGAAAGTAGACTAACTACAATATGTATACACTCATACTCAAAACCTTTTAAACCAATGTTAGTGTGATAACAAATAATGTGCCGTTATTGAATTGAATTTCTTGAATATGTCATTTAAAACTATGCCTGATCCAAAGCAGTTGGATGAAGCTGGACTACTGATTAGATATTTCACTTGTCCTGTCCTGTCACATTTGTTATAATGCTGTAAAGGCATCTACTTGTGCTTCTTTAGCCTTTGACACCCATCTAACTCTCTGCATGTAGCACTATGCACACACTACACTTCCCCTATATCCAAGATCTGCTTTACATGCTTCATGTGGAAACACTTACCAGACTAGAGTGGATTGTGGACGTCTGCGGCCTGACTCTTATCTCTTTGAACTCTCATTTCCCTTACAGTGCAGACAACATACTCACTTATCTTTAGCTTGTTTCCTTATTAATGTCCTTTTGTATTTAGTTGGAGATCATGGCACCTAAAATTAATACAATTGAGTCGAGTAAGTTGGTGTTTTTCCATTTTTCTTTTCCCATAACTTCATCCGTTTCCTCCTTAAAATATGTGGAATTATTTTTGCTCCTAATTTTTCCTTAACCTGTACTATTGTAAATAAAACATGAATAAGGTCTCTCTGCTTGAACAGTGCGCTGCTTCTGTTGAGCTCTTGTTAGCATGCCAGAAAAACAGCCGCACACCACAGGGTTACAGTAAGCCCTGCTTTTTAGAGTGTCATCAGACACACTCTCTCATTAGGAGCTTCACAGTGCATTCCTGTTACCTCAGGCTAAGGCGGACACGCACACAGTCTACACAATCTGCATTATGACTGTAGGTGTTGGTGTTAAAGCATGTCCTGCTGGGGAAGCGACACAGATAGCTGTGGAAGAGGAAGGAAAACCTATGGTGAAGGAATGCTGACTTTTTTAAAACCTCAGAATAACATGGTGGTGACTGTGTGGTTAAACACCTTGAGTTATGAATGTAGGAAAAAGTTTGGATACACCTGTTGCAATTCAGTGAAATCTGTTCTTCTTTTCTCAGGACTCTTGTTCACAAGATTCATTACTTGCACGTGATTTACAGAAGATAATGACACTGAAAATATTTTGGCTTCCACACAATACAGCTTAATTGCTAAATATTCAGATATAGAAGGAAGTTCAAGAACTGTAATCTTGTTCTCTGGACTTACCCAGAGGAGGATGGGTTATCTTTTTAACACTGACACATGAGACTAATGTATTCCACCAGCATTTCAAAAACCGAATTATACCTTTTGGTTTTATTCATTTTTTTTTTTAATACATGTAAGCACTTTTAACATTGTTAAAGCATTGTTTCATATACATGCAAACCTTTTCAACAGGCCCAGATTTAACATGTACACTGTAAAAAAAATCAAGCCTCACTAACTAAAAAAATCTTAGTGACCCGTTGCACCTAATTTTTTTAGTTGGTTTAATTTTAGTTCTGTGAGATGCATATTTTAAGTTCTGCCAGCAATCC
>JAVSBV010000121.1:7106995-7117061 GCA_033117975.1 Parotocinclus spilosoma
TATATATAAAGATTGCTTTTTACTCTTACTTCTGTATGAAGATCAGTCTCACTCTGTAGTTCTTAAGCCTGACCTTATGCAACATGCGATGTGTGTATATCTAAAGGCCGAGTCAGATAAGGACCATACCATGTGTGATCCTGATCTGCTACAAGGATGAGCATAATTATTGACCAGAGTTAGTTATTTTATTTAATTATTAAAGGGATTTACTTATTGTTCTCTCATTGTTTTGCTAGACCTAGAGTACAGAGAATTTGCAAAAGAATTGTCTGTGATAAAGCAACCCTTTTGATGACACACAAAACAATCTGTGCAGAATTGATACTGGATGTTGACTTGTGTTCAGAGCCAGTGTAACAACACCCATGAATAATCAACTACTAAGAGTAATGATATAATATTCAGGAGCCCTGTTTAAACACACCTAATTAGACATCTGATTACATGGGAAAATGCTTTCATATCTCTATAAATAAGGTAGTTATTATCCAACTATGTGTCTTCTGTTAATAAAGCATTTTCACTGAAGACTGTTTTCCTTTCCTTTGTAGCAACTTTACCGTAAAAGACCTGGAATGACAATGTCGTGTGCCAAATTACCTCAGAACATTTCCAAAAACCGCTACAGAGACATCTCACCTTGTGAGTATCAGCACGTCATGAGACACTACGTGCATGCCAAAGATATTTATTAATTTGCCTTGTTTTTGAAAAATTCTTTAGACGATGCCACACGTGTCATTTTAAGGGGCTCAGAAGACTATATCAATGCAAATTTCATAAATGTGAGTTGTTGTTATTTCCTGTTCTACTCACATCTACATATGTGAACACTATATGTTGAGCTAACTTTCTGGATGGGTGGCATTTTTTCAGATGGAAATACCTGCTTCCTGTATCATTAATCGCTATATTGCTTGCCAAGGGCCCTTGCCCAACACGTGCACTGACTTTTGGCAGATGACGTGGGAGCAGGGCTCCTCCATGGTGGTTATGCTTACCACTCAGGTGGAGAGAGGCAGAGTAAGTTTTGTTTTAGTGTTCCAACAAGGAATTGTCTTAACGCATTATTCAGGGTTAGCTTTCTTAAAACAATAGATTTTTTGCCAATATGTTTATTCTAGCTCATTGACTATCTTAAAACTTTGTTTTGTTGATACAGGTGAAATGTCATCAGTATTGGCCTAATCCATCAGACTGTGCCACCTATGGTGGCTTCCAAGTTTCCTGCCACACTGAAGAAGGAAACTCTGCATTTCTGGTCCGTGACATGACACTCACACACACAGAGGTATATCAGCCTTAACAGTTATGTAAATACCTTTCATTGAGCTCAAATCCAACTTTATTCCAAAATGTAACTGTGTTATTCTTTGTGAATATTGTTGCTGTAGACTGATGAGAGCAGGGAGCTGACTCAAATTCAGTACTTGGCCTGGCCTGACCATGGTGTGCCCGATGACTCTACTGACTTCCTAGACTTTGTTGCTTTGGTACGGAGTAAAAGAATAATGAAAGATGAGCCGGTGGTGGTCCACTGCAGGTAAAGGAATTACCTTATTTTGTCTTAAAGTCAATAACAGTTATGTAATGTGGTTGAATTTACCTGCAAGTCACAGCAAGAGAACAGGAAGCAGCACTGTAACGAGGGTTGTTATATACCACATTGTGTATAATATGGTTTTCAACAAATGTGAACAACATAATGCCATGCCATGTTATGTTGCAGAGATTTGTTTTAATGCAGCCTTGTGGTATCCACTGCTCCCTCTACATTAGGTAGCTTTTTCCCATTGATATGAACACTTTATTAGGAACACCTGTACACCTACACATTCATGCAATTTTCTAATCAGTCAGCCGTGTGGCAGCAATGCGATGGATGAAATAATGCAGACATGGACTAGCAGCGTCAAGTAATATTCATACCAATGAGAATTAGTCTGATTCCTGCTGACAGAAAGACTACAGTAATGCAGTTGATCACTGTGTACCACTGTGGTGAGCAGAAAAGCATCTCAGAATCTCAGCAGGCTCACCAAAAGCATATAGCTATATGCTAGAAAATCACTGAGCAAAGGCTTTTGTGAATCAGAATCAATTTATACTGAATTGTGAATAGAGTTTCAGATTAAATGAGTCGTGCTGCTTGACTCAGACAAGTTAGTTCGGCAAGTACCGAGAAAACAACGAGGACGGAGACAATTTTTTTTTTCTGGCAAAACTGTGGCAAGAAACAGATTTCAAGGAGTTCTTGAAAATGGTCAGGAAGTAAGGTACCATTGTATACGCCATCCGTGAAGTGTCTAAGACTCCAAGGAAGACTCAGCTTTCCCTAGCTATTTTTGTCCCATCCCCAGATGTTCAGCACCTCTGGGGGTGAATGTAGCTGTTTGCTGCCCTGGATGCAGAACGTCTGCAACGTCTGCATAATCATAGAAGAATCAGTCCAAGGCTGAATCGCATTTTGTTTAACAGATCATTTTAGATATGATCCTTCACGTAATTGCTGGGTGCACAGTTCCATTGTGGATTCTGCAGTTAACAATGTTGGATAATTTGGGAATATATTAAATAAGAGCTTAAACCAGTCCACAAAAAACAAACAACTAGTCGTATATGTCCGCTTGTGGGTCGCTGCTTGTGTTGAGTCAGAGTTGGAAGTATAAAACGGTGAACTAATTCACGTGGATTAATATCTGTCATGTAAATGTCTGCAAATAAATTTTGTTTATTTAAATATCCAAAGTTTTGGATATTTTAGAAGTTGGGACATGATTATTTTGTAGAATTGTCTGTGTGCATTTGTATGTGTATGGCATTAATGTTAAAAATGGCATTAAATTACATTAAAAAGTCTTAAATTCATTAAAGTAGACCTTCTGATACCTGCAAAAAATCTGGTAGAATCCCCTGAGATGTGTGGGAAATCTTAGTCATTTTTTTCTCCCTTTCTTCTGTCTCTCTGAACAGTGCTGGAATTGGTCGTACGGGAGTGCTTATCACCATGGAGACAGCAATGTGTTTAATGGAGTGCGGTCAGCCTGTCTATCCTTTAGACATTGTGAGAACCATGAGGGACCAGCGGGCCATGATGATCCAGACACCTGTGAGTTCTCATTTCCAATTTAACCCTCACTTCTATAGCTCATCTCAAGCTTTGAAACTATTATTTTGCAGCGATGCTTTGAGATAAAAATGTGTCTAGAACTGAAAGTTAGTTTGGATTCACATTTTCAGAATGCACAGAGTTCATGCCTTTGTTCCTTAAGCTCAGTTTGTTTCCTGTTAGCATTTGTGTCCACGGTCTGTACCAATTTGGTCTCTGGTAGAACCGGACAAAAGTGTACTGGACTAAATAATGCTTATATGTACATTTATAGGTTATTCTATATCTATTTTTCTGTTAATATTTATTTAGCTTCTGTTAATGTAAAGTATTACTGTAAACCTATTAATGATATTTATACTTGGTTCAGTTCTTAATTCTACTTAGTTTAGATCATCTTAAATGTCAGCTAAGCCACCCAAGGAGGTTTTTGAGTCTTGGTCCTCCCCAAGGTTTCATCCTTATGTTCTGGGAGTTTTTCCTTTCCACTGTCACCCTAGGCTTGCTTAAGTTTGGTTTGGCCATGGATATTATAAGATGATCTAAAATTGTACAGCTGCTTTGAAACAAAGATGATTCAGACATGTATAGCTAGTTTACAGTACTTTCAAGTACCAATAAACATTTTAAATGTTTATATAATGCACTGAGCAGCCATAATACTAAAGCCTGGATAATATTGCCTAGGTTCCCTTGTGTAGGGCCAATGACGTCTTTAAATACTGTTTCCCAGAACAACATTGCCCAGACCATCACATTGTCCATTTTATTCAAGTCACCTCTGTGTGTTTTTAGTATAAATGGTTAGTGTAATAATTGGCATTAATATATAGATTCTGCCATCTGCTAAACGGCTACCAAATGCTTTGTGGGGACTCTGAGCCCCGAAAGATACTTAAAAAAAATAAATAATATATTATTTAATATAAAAAAAACAAAATATACATTACATCCTATGTGAGAATATTGGATGTACGTCTGATGATTTGGATGGAAAACTGATTATTTACTGGGTCCTGTAAACCTGGAGGTTTCCCATTATCTGATGACTCAAGTGCATATATATTTCTTGGTTGATTATTGACAAAATCTGGTTTTCTCTCATTTACTAATTTGCTCTTTTGTGCATTTGTTTCCCCTCAGAGCCAATTCAAGTTTGTATGTGAGGCCATTCTAAAGGTGTATGAGGAAAACCTGGTGAAGCCACTAGTTACGTTCAAGTCTGACTGACAGGACACAAGCTTTCACCACCACAATGCCAACCTTCAATTGCTTGTCCCCAGAACCAGCACCACTTGGAGATCTGCAGTGGTTTGAAGAAGTGTGCTGAGAAAATGCAGTACCCCCCTCCCCCCCAATGTATTGATCTCAGAGAATGAGTTTGAATTGGAATATTTATTACCCGATGGATTAGCAGGGCTTTAAATATCACTAGAGAAGACACTTCTTCTCCATTCAAATGATATAATAGCTACTTGTACAAATAATTTAATCAATTCAATTGCTAGAAGTTCTTCTACCACATGGTGCTTAATGCCTTTCAAAAATCATTCGAGATAAAATTTCTCTTCATACTCAGAACTCTTTTGGGGGGGCTTCAAAGCGATCTGTAACCATGGCTTCCCAAGTGGGACACATCAGACGAGAATACTTGTTGAGCCAGGAACATTCATTGAACATAAAACCAAGCACTATTGCACTTTAAACTGACAAATGAACAATTCGCCAAGCTTCAAGGAAAGAAAAAATTCCAACAAAGCTGAGTTGGTACTTGTAGGGACTTCAGATGTTCAGGGTTAAAAGTTATATATATGTATATTGACAAGGAAATAGTAGAGATTGCTGTGGTGCCATATGTAAGTATGAAAGGGCAGGCCCATGAGTGAGTGTTGCTTTATATACAATGAATATGAAATCTCCTGAAGGCCTGTGCTGCAGATGAACAGCTATCTCTTTTAATTTAGAATATTTATTTTGTTTTCGTTTTATCATTCATCCCTGTCCAGTAAACAAACATACATTTTAAAAATCAATGTCCATTCCTTAGGAAAACGATCTGCATCATCTTTCCCCTTCTTTATTCAGCGCATTAAAAAAAATGCTTATTTATTAGCGACCTTGGTTTTATTGAGACCTAGAGCACTTTTTATTGTGTTACAACTGGAACTGGGCAGTGTATTAAGTATTTTATTCTAGATGTTATTTTGTACATAATATTCCATAGAACTTAACAATCAGTATTGGCCGTTACATTCTTGCCCTATTTTCTGCAAGCTAGCGAAGGGAGATTAAGTGCAACCAGATTGTTTTTGTTATTGCATGAACATAAATGTCATTTTGTACAGAAATGTCATATCACTTAAGAATTTATTAGTTAACAAAAATCTGAATTTTGCAATCTTTTTCAATATATGCAGCAATCACCAATCACACTGCACATAAACGAATAGAAGATGGATGCTGTGCGTGTGCAGTAAGGGGCCAAAAGTCCCGAGACCACCAGTGAAAATATTTAACATTTTTGTTTTGTAGCGAAGCTGATAATACTGTGATGTTACTGAACACTTGTTGTCTGTCTTAAAGCACCGTTCTAAGTGCTACATGGAGGTTAGGCCATGTCCCTGTGGTGGAAAGTCCATGGTAATCAGACTACATGATCCTCAGTTATTTACAGTAGTTATTACAAATCTTAGAGGGGTCCTGTATCCTGTTTTGGGTCCTGTATCCTGATACAGTATGAACCGCTTCCCCAAAAAGCCAAACTAATATTTTCACTAGTGTTGTCAGACTTTTGCCCCCCACTGTAAATGCTTATATTCACTTCTGCATAATTTGAACAAAAAAAAAGTTAATGCAAACCTAAATACAGTTCCCTCCACAATATTCATAAAGAGTAGCAAAATAGTTCTAAGAAATTCATAGTTATAAGAAAAAGCCAATCTTTGAAGTAAATTTAGTCTGAGAAAATAATAAAATAAAATTTAATTATTAGCATCCCTTTGATTTGCCAATAAAACGGCACATTCTTCCCCTATAGGATATACATTAAGGAGAATACAGACCATTCCGCTTTACAGAATCTCTTCAGATCACAAGGTCCTCTCTTAGCCATACCACAGGTTATGTGTGAGATTTAGATCTGGGGACTGAGATGGCCGTGGCAGAAGCTTGATTTTGTGTTCATTAAACAATTTTTGTATTGATCCGGCATATATTTTGAAACATTTCCCTGCTAGAATATCTAGTTATGACCATAATACTTTCTTGGCTTTGAATTTCATGATTTAAAAGCTCTGAGTATTTCATGGATGTCATGCACCCTAACAAGTATCCCAGGGCCTTTGAAGGAGAAATGGTCCCACAACCTCACACCTTTCATCATATTTAACAGTGGGCATAATCATATTTCTGCTTACACCAAACCTTTGCCCATTTTGAGTGTTTCACTTAATTTTCAGAAAGTATTAAATCAGCAATTGCTTTAATTATAATCAGGAATTCCTTTTAGAGAACATAATTCCAAGTCTCAGTAGCATTTAGCAAACTCTAGGTGCTTCTAGTTATTAGATTGCATAAAAGGCTTTTTGGAGACTTGGTGAGGACTAAATGCTATTTTTGTAGCTGTACAACAGGGTATGTGGGCAAGCTAAAATTAAATTGTTGTCCAGGCCAAGTTCACAGTTCCTGGTAATTGCAGAATATTTTAAATACTGTAATTAGAATTTGCAGGCAGTTAGCTATTTTTCATAATTCTCTGACTAAAGGTCAAACATACTTTTTTTATAATTCAGTTGTTGTCATTCTCATGTTGAATGACTAAGAGAATTTGGCCTCTGCCACTGTGAAATAGGAAGTGAGAGATTACTGCTTGAAAGTTCCTAGAAACTGTGATCTACTTTTCTCGTATGCTTGTAAAATACCAAAAAAAAAAAAAAAAAAAAAAAGCTCTTGATTAGTCTCGAGTAGTTTTCTTTTTTCTCAGACTAAATTTACTTAAATTAAATGTTGGATTTTTTCAGTGACAGATTAAGCTTTTTCACCAAGAGGTGACGTTGTTAAACCAATCTTGTACTGTTATACTTCTGCTAGTGCTGTCAAACATTTAGAATATTTAATTATGTGAATCACATGATTTTTTTACTGTGTAAATTAGCCTAACATATCTATACAAGTTGACAGTGTAAACTTCAACAGAATGCATTTATTAGTTTAAATGATTAATTATATCATAAAACATTTTCCATAATGTCTTGTTGTTTGCTGTTCTCTGCCGGCTGCTAATGTATTGTTTACCAGGATGATATCTTTTTTATGCAAAATATGAATTAGGTACTTTTACAAGACATGGCATGTGCAAGCTGATATCTTGTGAGCCATGTGATTTAGTGTGTTTGTGTGTTTGTGAGAAAATCTGCTGCCAAAGTAATCAGAAAAGATTGTAAGAAACTGTCCAGAATCGTTTCCCACCATAAACAAATCAGAAGTTTATATACAAAGTATAGTGGTCCATTTTGGATACAACTCGTAACAAAGTGTCCTTCCAGGTCGAACAGTGAAATTGTGATTAGCAACATTAAAAAATAGTGTGTTAACTTTGACAGCCCTTAACCTTCTATTTTAAGTAAACAAGCTTGGATGAAAATGAAAGTTATTTTAACAACTGATATCAAAAACACTCTTCCAGGGGAATTTCCTACCATTTTATGGTGTCATAACTTACTGGACTTGTTACTGGTTTGTTTTCAGTCTTAATTTTGTTCTCAATTAAGGTTGTTAACTTTTTTTTATTTAAAAATTCAACAAAGCATGTTAATATGGATAGGGATGCCCAACTGTTTATTTAAATGTATAAATATTAAAGATCTAATTTTAAGAATAAAATAACAAGCATAACATCTTTAAACACTGTGTATCGCCCAGTTCTCTGAATAATATTGAGATCCGTTTTGCCTGTATTGCCCAGCTCTAGTTATAACAATGTTTTTTTATTTGTTATTTTTATTTTAAAATCTGACATAACCATGTGTCTGGACATGGATCATATGTAGCTTATATTATGTCACTGGTGAGCTTTAATTTTTTCTGCACGTACACATTCTTCACCAGAGCAACAGGACTACAATCTGTGTGTGGCATGAGGGGCTGGTTCTGTTCTTGCCACTGTAACTCGGACTGATCCGAAGTTCTTGTGACAGTCAATGTTTCTGTCTTAATATAATTTCAAGTCATTGTTATCATGTTTTAAATATTTTTTTTAATGCTTTTATGTTTTAGGATTTTTGTTTTCTGTAAAACAAAGAATACCGGCTGCTTGTAAGGAGCTGTGAGAAACGGAATGAAATAAGCTCCCTCAAAATAATCTTCAAACCACATTTATGCTTTGTGAAGGGTTTGGTGCATTTTCTATTTGCTGGAGGCGAGTGTGTTGCTGCATAAGATGCTACATCAAATGTCAAACCAAACCACAGGAAATGGGCTTTCAGTATGTAAACATGCCTCTCATGTACACGTACCTTTCACCAACACTGCACAATAGGACCTGACTGATATCCAGTACTGGTGTGAATTATTCTGAATAGAATGAATGTCTATATTTATTTAATTAGAAATCTTTAGCATTGTCAGAATTGATTTTAAAAGAGGACCCAGAGAACTAAGCTGGAGTTTTGCTGTAGCACAACATATTTCAGATTAAAAAATGCTGGCTGTCTATGCAAGTTCTCAGCCAGGTACCTGGATGACTTCTTGGTTCTGGAATGTTTGTCATCGCTTTTTTTAGTTCTAGAAACTGAGTTGGAGTCACATGTACTTAATTTTGAACGGGATTGTCACCTTGAATGTGGTCCTGAGAGCCCTTGAGCCCCCTGTCGATCATGAGTCGTTAGGATCTCGGGCCAAGGTGTGAACAACCACTCCACAGGTGCCTGGCACAACACAGAAGAGTCATCTTATGAGGACAGGACTGAGCTTTGAGGATACCAATGTTCATACTGCAGACAGAGGTTTTGAAAGAGGTGATTTATGTTTAAATAAAATACCAGTCGCTGAACAGAGGGGGTGGTTTATGACACCAGTTCTCAGCCACCTATCAAGCAGTTTTGAGATCTCTTCCTAAGAGGTTTAACCCCCATTCACACTTCTATCCATATGACTAACGTCTTCCATGAGTTGGCAGGGTTGGCCAACGATTTGCAAGTGGGTCACGCCTTGGGCCCTAATACCCTAATGACTCATTATCCACAGAGTGAGTCAAGGACTCACAGGAATACCTCCATGGTGAGAATTCCACCAGAGGTTAAATATTTGGGACCCACTTCTAGAACTGAGAAAGATTAAAAAGTGATATATTAAAGGTGTAAATATTTTATTTCTTTGAAACCAGATCCTTCATTCACCCCCAAGTGGAAATAAAAAAAAGTCCCATTTATGCATAGTTTAAAATAGTTACTCTAATGTCCATAATGCAAAACATTTATGCATTAAGAAGGGATAAAACACTGAAGCTACTCCATTATGTCAACAGTGCTGCATGGTGGTAATATATATTGATTTTTAGTCATTAGAAGTATAATTTAAAGCTTTCAGGAAAACAATTAATTTTGTTAGCATGATTAAATTGCTCTGTATATTTATTTTACTTGATCTCCACTTATGACCAGACTGTTGCTAAACTTGGCATGTATAGTGGTGCTCGAAAGTTTGTGAACCCTTTAGAATTTTCTAGTATGACCAAAAACAACATCGGATTTTCGTCCTAAAAGTAGATAAAGAGAACCCAGTTAAACAAACGAGACAGAAAGATTATATTTGGTCATTTATTTTTTGGGGCAGCATGGTGGCTCGGTGGGTAGCACCGCTTGCCTCACAACAAGAAGGTGGGGGCAGCTTGGGTCCTTTCTGTGTGGAGTCTGCATGTCCTCCCCGTGTCTGCGTGGGTTTACTCCGGGTACTCCG
>JAVSBV010000121.1:7119570-7135161 GCA_033117975.1 Parotocinclus spilosoma
AAGGATAGTGTCTTTATTAGTGGGCAAACAAAGAAAATCAGCAAGGGATCAAATACTTCTTGGACTCACTGTAGGTAGGGGTGTGGGGATTTTTTTTTTTTCTAATTTTAGATGTACTGCGATTCAGGCGTTTAGCGATAAACGTGTAATCGATAATCGAGCACACTTGCATCTGAACATGTAGACCAGTTTCTGTTCTTACACAAAAACTTAAACATTTGCACTAACTGAGCTCTGTAATGTCTATTTTTAGTTTAATATTCTTGAAGTATTCGTTTTTACTTTCTGTGTTGTTTTATGCAGGGAGCTCTGTATAAATGTATAAATGTTTTACATTAGGACACTGTCAGAACAGGACCTTTATTTATAAAGCGATTGAGCTATGTAACGTTATCTAAACTAAGATAAGTTAACTTAACACTCTACCTAGATTACCTGGTTAGCAGTCTGACTCTAAGCCTCATTATTAAAGGCATAATGGTTAAAACTAGCTGATATGAGAAAACAAACACACAGCTTCCCTGTTTTATCACCATTTTTCAATCGAGGTAAAAGATTGGTGTTCTTTCGCAAACGTAGCGGGGCCTAACTCCAGCAGCCAATGATTGCCTAGATCCCCCTCTGTCAAATCGGGTCCAAAAGCGATAAACTTTTTGAAGCGAAAGCGAGAGGAGCACAACGGAGAAAAGTCGCAAAGAAAGTGAAAACGGGCACTTCAAGAATATTAAACTCAAAATAGACGATTACAAGCAGAAATATTCTGTTTACAAACCGGTTTTTATTACAAAATGTAAATTTTTGGCTACATGTTTTTGGTTCTCAAAACTTTAGGACCTATTTTGAACCCATAGATTTTTCATGTAGTGACATGGTAAAGAAAAAATACTTTTTATAGAAAAAAAAACGAATCGAGATTCATCAATAATCGTTGCCATGCAGAACATAAATTCTGCAGAACATAAATTCTTAACGCCTTACTATAGTATTAAGCAACGACAGAATACAATTGCTATTACCTTATTACACCATGAAATAAAAGATGAAAGTGAGTCTAGGAAACTCTAAAAAAAAAAAAAAAAAGATTAATGCCAATGTATGGTGTGTTTTGGATGCTGTCATGCTGGTCAGTTGCAAAACCATATGCATGTCATTTTGGTTCAGCATTGTTTCTGCTGATAGGTGCTGGTGTGGTATTGGTTTAGCTGGTAAACTCGATTGATCTTTCTTTTCTTGCTGATAAAGCTGGCTGACAAGCATAACAGATGTTAATCTCTAATAGTGGTTCCAGTTGTGAGTTACAGTATTAATATACCGCATACTTAATAGTGGAAGGTAAGAAAGCAGGGGTTGACTGTAGTGCACTTTTCATGATCTTCACCCTTTTGTTGTAAATTCAGCCATAGTGAAACTGCTACATTTATGACAACCCTGAAATGTGTTTCCTGACAGTTTTGCCACTGTTTTACTGACAACTGTGCAAACTAAATTCCTTACAAGGATTTACCATGGCCTGATATGTTGCTGAATCATTAGTTAAAAACTATTGGCTTCTGTCCCCTGAGGTTAAAGTTTTTGGTAAATGTTTAGCAAGCTAAATATTCCCTCAAATGCAATAACTTATGTAGTTGAATCAAGGTCACGGTGTACCGTTTCTCACACTCTTTTTATTTTTATGCAGTGGTTGAGTGAATATCCTTGTATGAATTCCCTAATTTCTAAAACCTTTTAAAAAGATTGAAACACTCTTAAATACTGTGGTTGGATGCATAAATCATTGTCTTATATTAATATTTAATCTTAAGACATCTTTACTGCTGCTGTTTTTTCATAGATATTGTGTCATCCCTTGGTCACGTTACACAGAGACAAAGTACAATGTAATCCCATTTGTTTAGTTGGCATATTTTATAATTAATAGATAGAAACGGAAATGAACACATTGGCACAGAACACTATTAATAGTCATTATCTATCATAAAGTGGTGCTTAGTGCATCAGTTTGGATAATTCTTTTTGCCTTCATTAGAAAGGGGTACAATTCATTTGTGTTATTCTCTCATTTGTAGGACCACACTAGTGCACAGCCATGTTGAGTTTTTTGAGGCGGACTCTGGGTCGACGCTCTGTACGGAAGCACGCTGAAAAAGCTAGGCTCCGTGAAGCTCAGCGCGCACAAACGCACATTCCAGCGGCCGGAGATGCTGCGTCTATCATCACCTGCCGAGTGTCCCTGCTGGATGGCACAGACGTGAGCGTCGACCTGCCGGTATGTGCATTTGCTTTGGCAGGAATGCTGTGGTCTTGGCTACAGAGTGACTTGCTGTTTGCTGTTCAATGTACTTGCTGTAACGTACCTGGCCCAAAATGTTTAAAAGTCAATGAACACTACTGTACAGATCTCATGTATCAAAGGAGGGCATGGCCAGCCCTTTTAAATACAATTCCCAGATAATAATACAGCCTCAAATCTTAAAAAGTTGGAATAGTGTGAAATGCTTAACATCATTGCAGACAGGATGGGGACAATTTAGGGTTAGTACCGAGGTAAAAAACCTAAATAATGATGTGATTTTAAACATTTGATTGTAATCATGATATAGTATGAAAGCTGCATCCAGGAAAGGCAGAGTCTTTGATGAGCGAAGTTGGCCAGAGGATCTCCAGTTTATTTATTTGTTTATCAACAAATGCATTCGAAGATTGTTATAATGTTTAAGGACAGTGTACCTAAAAAACTATTGGAAGGGATTGACATATTTCTCCCTCTACAGTACATAATATCATTAAAAGATTCAAGGAATCAGGAGGAATTTCAGTGTGTAAAGACCACATCAAGAAAAGGCATTCAGCAATAACTGTTACAACTACATGGGTATGGGATTATTTGGCAAACCTTTGTCAAGCATTACAACACTGAGTTACATTTACAAATGCCTCATAAGCATTTATTATGCAAAAAAAGCCTTATGCTACACATATCCAGGAGTGGTGTCGACTTCTCTGGACTGTCGGACATTAGGATGAACCATCACACAGTGGAAACCAATTGTGGTCAGATGTATTCAGACAAAATGGATTTTCCAGACTGTTATCATCAAGTCCAAAAACCATACTCTTTCATGGTATGGTGTTGTGTCTGTGCCCTGGTCACTTCTGTAATGACAGCATTAACACAGCAATGCAAAACCACATGCTGCAAGCATGAAACTATGCCTTTGTAGAGAGTACGGGCATTAGACTGACCTGATTTTCTGACCTGTTCCCAGTAGAGAATACGTGGAAAAATTAAAAACAAAATATGAGACAACAACAATCCCGTACTTCTGCACAAAGGTTATGTTTACAGGAACAATGTTACAAAGTTATATCTAAAACACCTTGTCAGTGGTGTCCTTGGTACACTTGGTATCTTTTAATTACTGAGAAAAGGATTGGCAGTGTTGCAAAGTAGTTCATTCTTTGCTGGCCCAACTTCTTTTTGGAATGTGCTGCGTGCCTGAAATGCAGGAATGGATGTACGTAGTGCCAAAATCCATCATCTATAATTCATGGTGAACGTATTTTATACAATACAGGTAAGGAGACGCTTAATATGACATGTTTCCAGTTGCTCCATGGTCTTGATTCTCTCAGGTAGACCTAAATGGTGTTAGATCAAGAGAACTTTTTAGTCCAATATTGAATTGGATGATAGATATTGGAAAATCCGTCCATGATCCAACTATATTGAATATCTGGTACTTTATGGAGTCCATGATCTTGTGATAAGGTGTCTATGACCTTTGGAGTGAAACCAACCCCAAAACACCTTCATCCTTACTTAACAATGAGAATATATTTTGCTGTTGGCAGTTGGCATTCGTGTTAAATCTGACAAATGTTTTTCTTTAGTGTTACTTGTAGTCTCTTAACTAAAACTTAATTTCATTTTAGTTATAGTTTAGTCATCTGAATTATTTTTTCTTCAACTACATGTAATTATAATAAGATTGTAGTCTACTAAATTTACAGTAGATTACAGATTACTAGATTTAGTACAGTTAACTAAAGGATGAAATGTTTAATGAAATAGGAAAGGGGTAAAAAAAAAAAAGCTTTTTCCACATTTCCGTTGAATTATTTAAGTCATGATATACACTTGAAACATCTGTTAAGCAGTTATGGAACTGCATTAGTGTTTCAAATCAATACACACAGAGTTAACTTATTTGAAACAAAATGCATCGTATTAATGGGTAATTTTTCTATTTAGTTACATTAACATTACAGGACAGTAGTTATGTTTTTTAGTGCACAGAACACACTACTGGCTTAAGAAATAATGTAAGCATTGCCATGTTTATCATTGCATGGATTTCAGGAAGACATTTTATATTGTGTTTGTTGGTTGACAAAAAGGTCAGTTAATTTCGTCCCCTTTTTCCATCCATTTTAACTTGGTCATTGTCTTGTTTTTGTTAGGAAAAAAGGATTGTTGACAAACTATACCAAAAAATAATTTGTCAACGAAATGAACACTAGTTGTTATTGTACTACATATTAGGGCTGAGTGTCAATAATATGTCAAACGCAATCAGCATGTGATCATATCCGACATCACCAGATCTAATCCACAAGTGGTTTTAAGACAGAAGTGATTACCTGAGAAACACTTTAAAATTATATTTGCAAGTGAAGGACTAGAATACACAAAGTAACAAACAAGAAAAATAACAGCTTTTCAACTGTAACATAATGTCACATGATAGTCATTTTCCTGCCATAAAGAATTTATGTACTCAAGAAAGGTTTTTCATTTGTATGAATATGGATGTATCTGTGAGAAGTCTGTAACTCCTTCTTGAACAAAACAAACTGGTGACAAATCACCTTTACCGTGGTATACATTCTCAATGTATATGCCTGCGGCAATTGTAGTTTAATGCACGTTCTCACTGCACTGAACTATGCTCAGGCCCGCTTGAAGAGGTGGTTATGGCTGAGTTGGACTTTTCAGTCAGACCATAAACCAAACCGTATAAAGAGTCTAATAAAGGTATTGTTTATATTGTCTTTTAAAGTTTAAACTGTTTTTTAAAAGGCATTTTTAGAATTAAGTGTACCTTCTAAACTGACTGCTTGCATATAAAGATCTGTTTAATTTGACCAGTTATTGCTCAGAAGTAAAACATGTATTTGCATGTTTAGGGAAAATGTCATTTTTTTATTTTAAATTTTTTTTTTGTGGGGGGGGGGTCTTTAGTGCGAGTTTTGTTTGTTTTTGTATCTTACTTCAGTGAATGTGCCAGTGCTGTTACTTTCTAAACGACAAAGGAAACCTGGACACTGCTTTTACTCTCTTGTTTTACTGAACACATTTCACTCAGTTTTTTCCATTAAATGAAATAATTGAAAGCACACAGTATGTTTCAGCAGTGCTATTTATTTTTAGAATTTTTCATAGAAATGGGACTTTCAACTTTTAATTAGGTACTATCCTATGTTTTAACATAAAACAGATGGTTTGGTTGCAATAGACAGAACCCTTTCTTTGTTAGCTGAGGCAAGACATGCCCAATTATACTCACTGGACAAAAGATTTGTATGAATAACATCCCTAATAGTGTAATTGCTCCAGCGATTCTGTTTAAAATGTCCAGTAGACTGGGATTTTTGCCACTATTTGATAGACTTTTATGACCATATGCTTTGAAACACCTGCAAATTCAGTTACTTCCTTCACACTATGGCCTTGGGCTTGCAAATATGCAATAATTCTTTTTGCCAAACATTAACATCTGTTTTGCCACCAATTTTCCACACCTTAAACGACGTATTTACTGCACAGTACCACCCATCCTCAAGTTGTGAATCCTGTTGCACACCTCGTAGGTATTTATTGCATGATCATACTCGTACAGTGCCATCTGCAGGTACCTGAAATTACTGCTACCTTAAACATACTAGGTGACATTTTTTTGGTTCAGGGGCGTTTTATATGAGCACTAACGACATGATATATTTTAGTATGGAAAACTGTGACAGAGGGAACCAAAACCTCTGTAAGTTAAAAGGGCAGGACTTTGATATGACTCATTTAAAAAAGCCAGTTTTAAAAAGATTGTTCTCCCATATGACTGTCTTTGGACTCTGATGCATATGTATATTTCCTATATGCTATTTCCAGTGTCTGAGTAGTTGAAGGACAGTGTGTAGTCTATTTATGATTATAAGTTTAGTCCTGACCTCTAGCTGAGATCACTTCGCTGTTTCTTTGGAAGTTTTATGTAATGTGATTTAGGTAAACAATTAGTAGAGCCAATGATTGCTAACTCCCCTTAGTCTCATAATGCATCTGTGATTTCACTAAAGGAACCCATTCCAGTGAACTGGTGTGGTAGAGAGATTCATGTGGGTGTGTGTTTCAGTTCACAGATTTGAATCTTTAGGAGTTGCCCTTTTAATCAGGCTTAAATTCTCTAGTCTGGCAAAACAATAAGCCATTTGTCTTCTGTACTTGTCAGGCTTGTTTTTCTTATTGAGCGCTCTTGTGTTCTTCAGTGTTAATGATAGTTTTTCAGGTTTACTTGCTTGTGTAAAACCTATTTTTTTTTAACCATATCGTGCTGAATTCGAAAATTTGTACTGTAGTGGTGCTTTAAAGTTTGCGAGCCTTCATTATTTTGTTTTTCTGCATGCATGACCTATAACATCATCAGCTTATTTTTTTTTTACACAAATCCTAACAATTTGTTTTACACTTGAAGTAGTTAATGAGAACTAATTTAAACAAATAGGGAGAAATATTATACTGGATATTTGTTATTGAGTATAATGATCGAATTCAGTCAAAGCCAACGTATGTGAACCTTTGCTTTCAGTATCTGGCATGACCCACTTGTCAATAATTGTTTGTCAGTCCTGCATGTAGACTTGGAAATTTGATCCCATACAGAACTGATTCAATTCTGGGATGTTGGTTGTTTTCTCTTTTAGGTCAGGACTTGATCATTGCAAAACATTAATTTTAGTCTAATTTTAGTCATTCTGTAGTAGAATGGCTTCTACTTCTGATGTTCGGACATTTTACTTTATAATTTGCTGCAAAATGAATTGTTCAATCAATAATGGTAAGGTAAGGTCTTTTGATACAAATGCATCAATGCATGCAAATGTTCTTATGCAGGCATGCAATGTTTGTGTTGTCTGAGCATAAAAATTTTTCTAGCTTTCTCCTCTAGCCATAAAACATTTTTCCAGTAACGTTCTGGATTGTTCACATAGTCTATGGCAAACTTCAGATGTGCAGAAGGTTTTTTTTTTTTTTTTTTTTTTGAAAGTGCTGCTTTCTTTTTGCAACCCTGCCATTCACATTTAGCTAGGATTAGCTAGTGAGGAAGAGGTTACTTTTAGTTACTTGGAAGTGTCCTTTGATCCTTTGTGATCTTGTGAACTGGAGAGATATTTGTTGGTCATTCATGCCTAGGGATGGTAAAATTGTCTTAAAATTCTGTCTATATCTGTAGAATTTGTTGCAATGTGACTAATTTAGTCAATGTTTACTGGTAAACTCTTTTTAGAGATGTTTCTGTAACTTTTTCCTTTCTGGAGGTCCTCAGAAATCTAATTTGTCCATTTACATTTACGGCATTTAGCAGACACCCTTATCAAGAGCGACTTACAATTTATACAGTCTTACAATCCAAGCAATGGTGGGTTAAGGGCCTTGCTTAGGGACCCAACTGTGGCAGCTTGGCAAAGGTGGGACTTGAACCCTGGACCTTCTGGTCCATAGTCCAATGAATTACCCACTAAGCTACCACAGTCCATGCAGTCATACACTTCCACAAATGTGTTGTGCAGATCAGACTGTTGTTTAAATACAACAGGATGCTCATATAGCTGGTTCTAAAGGGTTCACAAACTTTCAAGGACCACTGTATTCTTGTCTTAAACATTTTGATCACTCATCTTTAGATTATACATGTAGTTATTTTAGACTTTTGAAACATAATTAATAAAACATATTTTACTATACTATACAATGTTTATGACCAGCTTGATCAATCTTAAGAATTAACAAAAATAATCTTGATTTTGAGGTTTTTTTAAATCTGGAGATGGGATAAGTTACAGCTTCTCTACTCCGCTAAAAGCTTGGCCTATCCCTCCTTAAAGCAGAGCCCTTATCTTTATTTACATTTGGCAATGATATGAGTTGCCTGTGAGGTCCAGCATGACAAGCTAACTGCATCTCACTTGTTCTGGGTCAGGTTTTATCTAACATATCAGATTTGTTTGCTTTCTTTTAGGTTTTGGAGTTCTTGTTAGTTTTGAAATTCACTCTAATTAATCTATAACAGACAAGATACTGAACATGAGGCTGTGTGTACAAAATGCACCCATGATCACAATCATGATGATGGAATGCTCCTGTTGTAGTTAAAACTACTAGAGATGAATCCGATAGATGTGTCCGAGTGAAGACCGGGACTGGACTAGACTGAGACCAGATTATTTTTTATCATCAAACAAGCATAAAAGAAAAGAAAAGGAAAAATATTAGTTTTTAAATTTACTTCTCACAGCAAGAAGGTCCAGGGTTGGATCATTAAACATTATATTTATTCGTAAATAATGTTGCATTTTGTCAGACCCTGGCTTTTAGACTTGCTGATAACCTTCTGAGTGTTTCTTGTTCGTTGGATCCGGTGAACACGGTATTCAGACCTCTTTCAGAATCTTTGTCTGAGGTACATTGCTTTAAACATTTAAATAATTTCTGCATGCATTTGTTGACAAACTGGAGATTCTCTAGCCATTTTTGCTCAGCAAAGACTCAGTCTTTCCTGGATGCTGCATTTGTAATAAATTATGATTACAAATTTTATTAGTGGTAATCAATAATGAGAGAAAAAAATGTTAAGTTTATCATTAACATTGCCTAAAATAGACACATTGGACTGGACTTGAGTACTACAGCACTAGCTGAAAGCTCCTTCTTTATGGCTACAATGGGACCAATCCAGTAGAAGATGTTTAATACAGTAGTAGATCTAGCAGATGCAAAGACTTCACCGAAACACTGTGCGTCATTCTGTATGCTTGAATCTGCTTAACTCTGGGTAAGTGCCATTAGGAAAGATTCAGTCTTTGTTTATTTATTTATTGTCACATCAGTAGCTATTCACAAAAAGTGCAATTTTAAATCAGTACTAGTCAGACGCATTCACGTTGGCCCAGTTTATAACAACCAATTAACTTAATATCTGTCTCTGGAATGTGCAGCAAACCTTTTTTTTTTGTTTTGTTTTTAGCAGTGCAAAAGTAGGAAAACTTTATACTTTTTATGGTATAGAATTTAAATGCAGTGTAAATACATATATTTATTAACTTTTGTGTATTTAAATTGGCCATGTTCATATTCTGACCTTGGTTTGTATAACACAGTCCTAATAAATTCCAAGTAATTGTTTCCTAACTCTTCATTTTAGTTTGTGCTCTTTGTTTAAACAAGTATGTTGTTCATTTAAATCAGATAAATCAAATGCACAGGACCTGTATCAAACCAGCAATTTATACCCAGAGAGCTGGATTGTCAGTTTCATAAATCTATTCACTGTGTCATTTATTGCGAGGCCCCTTCTTCAGCCTAGGGCTTTGCAAAAAAGTAATAAATACAAGCCATGAAATATCACCAGCTGCACAAACATTCAGTATCTTTTACAGCTATTACAAATGCAACACTTTTCAATGAGTTTCCATGGATTTCCTCTAAAGTACCCTTAAATGCCACATCACTAACACTGGCTTCATTAGTCACCAGTTTGACGTCTCTTCTCCTGATATGGAACCCAGTATACATTTGAAGCGTCAGTATTGATGGTTTGATGAGTTACTGAGAGCCATATTTCTTGAGTCCATACCCTCTTGACTTGCTTGCAGAAAGTAACCTGAGGAATGTTGCTGGAAAAAGCTCAACAGAACAATACAAACTGTGAGCCTGCAGCTTACTGGAGTGTACAAGGGGCCCTTTGTGTAAATTCCTGCAAGCCTGTTGAGACGCTTTGTGCACTTTGGCAACTCTTTGAGACCTGGGAACAGAGGATTCAGAAACAGTGCTAATGCCCCATCCCCAAGTTCAGTCAATCTGAACCCAATTCAAGCAGCCCAGGACACAAGTTTAAGGGTCTAAAAAAGCAATTCAGTAGATTTTAGAGTAGGTTGGCTCTTGCTGGGCACTGGTGTTAGCCTGCAATATTCCCTGTTTTGTCTAATAAATGGGAACCTGAAAAGCTTGAACAGTTTTCAGACTTGACACTGAGAGACCTTCAAAAGTTTAATCACTCAAGCCTTGGTAGAACTTGATCTTGGTTGCTCTCATGTCACTCCATTATGAAATTCAGTTCTCGGGCTCATCTGCAAGGCTCAAAATGGACCAGGCTCATCCCACATAACTCAAACAGTGCTTTGTACCGTGTACCCTTTGAGACTCGAGGATGACTTGACTGGAAACCTCTCAAGAAAGAAAGAGACAAGCATCAAGACTTGAGGCTTTTTTTTGTCCTGGCCCGCAGGTGGTAGAGTGGGTTTCCACTTGATTTAAATAGCCCAGTCTTCTGCTATCTTCAAATGGCAGTTGGATACACCTTTCACTCATCACTTGCACATGCCTTGTGAAAGGTCAGAGAAGTATGTTTCTCCTGTCAGTGGCTACTGATTAGGGCCTTTTGTCTACTCTACAGTTGACTCACTTGCCTAGTTCAATTAGGGCAATGCTGATATGTGTTTGAAGATCTCTTCTATTGGCCAGACGTTTACAATACTGCCAGTAAACCACTGTTGGACTAGTGAGCAAAATGCTTTGCTGTGCTTTGTTTTGAGAGTGAAGTCAAATTTTGTGATTAAAATTGTTGACCCATGATTATCATGCACCAAATGCATCAAGGGACGAGTATCTAACATTGGTGCAGATGCAGAATAAAAATGTGAATAGAATAGTGGTTTAAATGCTAATTGTTTCAGCATAAGAGCTTTATCTCATACCTCATCATGCAAAAACATGGTGGTAGAATCACCTGCATTTTGCCGTTTGCTGCATCTGGGCTTGCATAGCTTGTCATTGATAGAACAATGAATTCGCATTTATACCAGCAAATTTAAAGAGAAAATATCAGAACATCTGTCTGTAAACTGAATCCTAACAGAATGAGGGCTAAAATTTCTCCAAACCAATGTGCAAGCCTGATGAATTGTTACTAGAAACATTTAATTGTAGTTATTGGTGCACAAGGAGGGTCACATCAGACTGAGAAGTTCTCACACACTTTTCCACTAGTAGATATGTATTATTGGATCATTTTCCGCAATAAATAAATGAATAACAAAATGCAATATTTTATTGAAACGTTTTGAGTCAAAGGATTGACTTGTGTACTCAGAATCTTGTATAAAATATGAATGTGCATCACATTTTAGCATTTCAGGTTTTTGGAGTTCTCCTTTTATATCTGAATCTTGAGACCTAAAACATGTTATTTTCTGTTCAGAAAAAAGCCAAAGGTGAGGAGCTGTTTGAACAGATCATGTATCACCTGGATATTATTGAGAAAGATTACTTTGGTCTGCGCTTCATGGACTCTGCACAAGTGCCGGTAAGACCAGCATTTTAAAAAAGGATAAGCTTTATTATGAAGTAAGTATTAAACTTGCGAAGCCAGATGTGTCTTCTTCCAAAGTTAATTTATTTTATCTGGATTATTTGCGTGCTCAATTGTAAAGTGTTCCACTCTATTGTTTATAAAAAGGAACAGTTCATGTCTAAGCTAGACAATTGAATATGAGCACCGTATGAGTTAAAACTAGTTAAGGTTTGCAGAAGCAGCTTGAGCTTGCAGTGAGGAACTTGTTCTTCACAGGGCAGAGAGGGAGGGAGGGTGGTTGAGAGATGGGAGGACTGATGTGAGGAATGTGGGGGAGATGAGGGTGAGACCTTCCATTCTTCCATCAGCCAGGGCCCCCTCCCTTCCTCCCTCACTGCTTGTGTCAGTGGACAAGTAGTGCAGACCAGGCATAAATCCATTAAGTTCTAATGGTTTGTGTTTTCTGCAAAATAGCAGTGAGCTTTTAAATGGCAGTGATAGTTTTATTTTTTAAGGGAATGGCGTTTTAACTATTACTGTTAATGTATATGAATGTTAATAATATGAATGGTTTACTTATTAAGCATATAGTATTTAAATACTAAACAAAGGTCTGTTATCAGCTACGTACAATACTTGAATCATAACTAAGTTACAGTTATATTAATTAATTTATAAAACATTTACCTGTACTTTGTAGCCCGCAGAGACCCTCTGTTGTGTTCCCTCCCCCCTTCATTTAGGCTGCGCAGGCACAGAGGCAAAACATAAACAAACATGTCTGCGGTGTGGAACACAGTCTGTGAGAGTGATGTAAAGTTTGCATCCTGCAACACATGCAACAAAAATAAATATATATATACCTCGCGGGTGAAGCGAGAGATGTATAGATTTCTTCTATGTACAGTTGCCCTTCCTCAGACATGACGCTTGTGATGTTCATCCCAGACAGAAGGCATTGCAAGGAATCAAACCCAGGCTCATGGTCTGATGGGCTATCATATTACACTGCTATTGCACTACCCAACCACCTAGTTTACATGAATTATCAATTTACTTTGGTACATTAACTTAATAGCAGATTATTTGGAAATGCATCCGGTAAAGTGTTAAATCTTGCACTAAATTGCGCTTTGTATTTTAATTAAATGTTCCTCTAGCTGAGTTATGAGGCTCAACAGTAGTCCTTGTCCTGTTTTTTGGAACATGTTGCAGGCCTTAAATGCAGGAATGGATATTTATTAACATATTTAAAAAGTTGATCAGACAACACATTAAAGATCTCAGGATCATACAGTCTGCATTGAAATATAGATTTTTTAAAAGTAAGTGTAAGAAACTGTGCATTTATTTACATTTTAGCAGCATTGTTAATTTAATTAATTTGAATTAATTGATGCATTCAAGTTTTCTTATTTTGGCAGCACTGGTTGGATGTCACAAAAAGCATTAAAAAGCAAGTCAAAAGTAAGTATTTTATGCTTTTTATATATTTGTTTTATATGGTCATGGAACAGTTGTTAAGATGAGCTGTAGGTTTAGCTAGACTTACATCTTCTGTTTTTCAGTCGGACCTCCATATTGTCTCCACATGAGGGTCAAATTCTATTCTTCAGAGCCTAACAATCTACACGAGGAATTAACAAGGTCCATTTCTGATTGTTTTACTGAAATGATTCATTTTAGTTTTAAATTGATTTACAGACTGACTGCTTATTTCTCTTTACAGATACCTTTTTGTACTACAGCTAAAGCAGGATATTCTCAGTGGCAAGTAAGCAACAGCATAGTTGTTTTTCTTTAATTTCTTTAATTAAACTTTATCTGTGGTCTGCTGCCTCACTGTGCTGAATCGTCCAAATTCAGATGCTGGTTAGGTTACTAACAACTTGAACTTAAGTGCATACCCAAGCAGATTGTGATGATGTTAGAATAGGCTTTCAATACCACTGTGCCTTTTGAGCGGTGGAGTTAAATCAATCATTACAATTAAAAGCTCTTTTCATCCTTCCAGCCACAGTTCAAGAAAAAATATACACCAACGTCCTGCAGTTATACTACTGAACTACAGTTATATCTACTCAGTAGGTGTTTTTTGTAGCTAGTTAGAAAAAAAAGGTAACAAAACATTTTCTCATTAAACACAGGTTAGAGTGCCCCTTTGATACAGCAGTGGAGCTGGCAGCCTTTGCTCTGCAGGGTGAGTCAAAGATCTGTAATTCTGCATTAGAATCCTCTTTATTATAATCATTATAATGTCTTTCATTAGGCTAGTGCTCAACAGTGACATGCTTTATTATTCACACCCCCATTTCATTTTTGATAATATATTATACACATTCTGGAAAATGTACTTTCTGTAAAAAAAAAATCTTCTGAAAAATGTTCAAATTAGCCCCTTTTTAAAATATCCTCATTCCTAGCCATTGAATACTTTTAGGAGATTGTGTTGCAGGAATGAATATATATTAACACATAAAATGACCAGGCAAAACATGAAATATCTCCTGATTATATTGTCTGCATTTACGTAAACGTTAAAGTACCTGTAAGAAACCTTGTTGTTGTCTTTTTTTTAATAAATAATTTAATTCATGATTAATGTAATCATTACTTAATTTTTTTTTTTTTTTGCTTTTTCCGTTCTAGCCCAGCCTTTCTGAATTTGTATGCAGCGTATCAAAACTCATCTGACCACTTTATAACTATTCTCTGATCTCTTTTGCAGCGGAGCTGGGAGACTGTGACCCTGCTGAGCATGGCCTTGACCTTGTGTCTGAGTTTCGCTTTGTGCCGGAGCAGACCGAGGAGATGGAAGCAGCCATCTACAATGCCTGGAAAGAGTGCAGGTGTTTGTGCCATTTTTATTTATGAATTCAATCCATTGCATGTACAGAAACTATGGATTAAAAATGGCTTCAGTCAGAAATGGAAATAAGAAGCATATAAAGGGAGAAATGCAAGTATTAGTAAGAGTGCTTCATTAGGAACACCTCCACATTCATGCAGTAGTCTAATCAGCCAGTAACTGTAAGTTGCAGTAACTGTGCAAAAAAGCCGACAGATTATGCTGTGCCGACAGATTATGCAGATTATGGGACTGTGGTAGTCTAGTGGTTAAGACACTGGACTCTGGTCCAAAGTTCAACTCCCACCTCTGCCACAGTTGGGTCCCTGAGCAACACCCTTAACTTGCTAAAAGCTGGAAATGTAAATGTAAATGCTTCAGGTAATGCTCAACATCAACCATCAGAATGGGTCAAAAAATGTGACTTTGTTGTTCTAGATAGGAGACTGGATTGTTCTGTGGATAGAAATGACTTGTTGAAAGAGGTCACCGGAGAATTGCCAGACTGTTTAGAGCTGAACTGTTTAAAGCTATGGTAATTCAAATAGTACAATTATGATAGCAAGCAGGGCATCTCAGTATGCCCAACCCATCAAACTGTGAGGTAGAGGTCTAAACTGCATTAGTTTATTATAATAATAATAATAATAATAATAATAATAATAATAATAACAACAACAGTATTACGTTGTAATACGTGTTAAATATTCTTTTAATAAATACATAGGTAATTTTTATGCACTAAATTTAATTAATTTAATTCATATTACGACTGCGGGCGGGAGCGGTAGAAATGTGTATGTGGTGGGCGGGGGCGGGATTAAAACAAGCGATTTTGGGCGGTAACGGGACTAAAACAAGCGGGAGCGGGCATGAGCGGGTTTGAAGAAGCAGAATGAACCACCAGCTTATCTTCCAAACTTTTGTCTGAGGAAGAGGGCGGGGTTCCGCCTACACCATCGCGAGCTATGCGAACATGTACCGTAATGCTCGTTCTATCAGCGCGTGGCTTACCCATACTAGAACGTAATGGACGTATCAACCAGTTACACTGGTTAACAGCCAAAATGTTTCGGGCATCAAACCAGTTGTTCTTAACTAATTTTGGGGTGCTGAGATTGA
>JAVSBV010000121.1:7148013-7167694 GCA_033117975.1 Parotocinclus spilosoma
TACCTCTCACATACTACCTCTCCTCATTTCCACTCACTCAACCTTTTTAAAACTAATTGAGACAGTGTTTAAACCTATGACTTAAGAATAAAAAGGTTTATGTATGTGTGGGTGTCAATATGTGTGTGTGTGTGTGTGTGTGTGTGTGTGTGTGTGTGTGTGTGTGTGTGTGTGTGTTCCTGTCTGGTTGTGTGCATTGGCGAGAGGCAGAGATAACGCACCAGACAGAGGTAAAGAGCATTATGCATTTGACCCTGCTATAACTACCCACAACATTTCTAGTAGCTTTGTTTTGGAAATGGAGTGTGCATGTGGTTGTCTGAATATTAAAATGAGTTTGTCTGGTGGATTTTGTGAAAATGTCAGGGCTTAAAAGGCTGCCCATTTCTGTCATCTGAAGAGTGTGTGTAGACATGCAAACGAATGTCCACATGCTTAACATTGTAAATGTGGGATTAATATAGCCTATTGTCAGAATAATGGAGATGACTTGCATTGTCTCTAGAGTCAATGTTAATAGGGGTCAATTGGTTTAAAATAAGAACGGAAAAAGTAATTATTCAATTACTTGTCATAATAAAGGGAAGGCTCTAATCTGATTTTCCTAACACTGATGAGACATTTCCATTCTCATGAAAGTTAAGAAGATTAAGTGGGACACAGGGCCTCCCAGATCATGAAACATTTATATCATGTAGATTGTTTCCTTGCACAGCAGCTTTTTATGTAATTGTAATGTTCCCACCTTTGAATTAATTAAGACATTGACAAATCAGAGCAATTTACATAATGGTTGTCTAAATAAGGCTGAATAATTTAATATTGATATGTCATTCAATTTTCTGGTGCCAAAACCAATAAATTATGTATTTGCTTTTCTTGTTGTTGTTTTTTATTTTTTTCATCATGACAGATAGGCCCCACAAATAAGAATTTGATTGAAGAGATTTTACATAATTATTATTTTGACTTAATTTGATATTACTATAACTTTATGTTAATGTTTTGGTATGTCAGTTAACAAAACTTTTCGTATTTCACATTTTCATCTGAATTAAACACTGTTGTCCGAGTTACTAACTTCATAAATAAATATATTATATGGCCACGTGAATTTCCAGTATGCAATATTTTTTATTGCCACAAGTTTATTTTTATTAAAGAAAATACAAGAAAACAATTTCAGATTTGTATAGAAATATGAAAATATATTTCATACAACAAGGTTTATGTGCCACACATTTCAGAACAGGAATACAATTATTTTAGAGTTACCAGTTGTTTTAATTCAAATGTGACTCTTTAATGTGGCGAACCCATTTACAACGGAAGCAACCATACATTGTACATGTAAGCTGCAGTACTAGTAGCAGTGCCAGTTCTTTTAGATCACCACAAATATTCTAGTTATAAATGTTGCTCCATATGTGTTTTAACAACATTTCTAAGTAACTATAGTTTGTGTAATGCGCAGTCAGTGGATACTGAAGGGTGGACATTATGTTACAGGTCAGATTTCAGGCTTAAATTGTCTATTAAGGCTATAAAAAGAGACCTCATGGGTACTTAATGGTTCTGAAAGTCTCATTAAACTAGTCTCATGGCTAAAAGCAGATTAAGTTTTCTTATTTCCATTAGAGAATCCAGATAAACTTGTGAGATAGAAGCATATTGCTGCATGATTCTTCTTGTCTGATAATCTAATTTGAACTGCAAGTGACATTGAATTTCTTTAACTGCACATATTACACAAAAATTAGGGATGTCTTGGACACAAATTTTACATCACATTTAGGAATCCCCCTTTTCTGTAACATCAATCTGTATTGCGTATAAGCTTAATGTGTAAGGTGCACCATGACTGCATTAAGAAAGCATGTGAGCCCTAGTTTTGATGTAAAGTTTGTGTCCAAAACATCCCTAATTTATGTGCAGTTAACGAAATTCAATGCCACTTGCAGAGTTGTCCTTGTGTGTGTAGGGGATTCATCCTGGTACATTGTTGCCCAAAGACGTGTTCAGTCAGGTGGTGTCTCTTGACTTGAGTGGGTATAAATGTACCTGTGCCCCTACTTTGCACTCTGTACTATTCTAGGTCCCCCATGACTATAAACTGTAAGCTGGTACAAAATTGAATGAATTGTCATGCTTTTTAAAAAAAAAATAAGAAACACATTTGGCTTGACTTTCTGCCTGTTGAATGACTTCTGTGTGTATATAAATAACATAATTAAACTGGTGAAAAAAATACATGGATGGATTATTTCATGCAACAACAGTTTTATAAATGTCATAGTGTAAGTTCTTCATAGCCTCTCTCAAATGGAGTGTTCTAAGTGTTAACTTATTATATTATCCAAGTACTTCAGTGGCACTGGTAAATGTTATATCATTTTGTGTTCTTAATGCACGTTGCACCAGGAATTTAGAATTGAAAACTGAGACTTGTCACACCAGACAATTGTTTTTCTATTTTCTGTTGTCTAAATTTGTTGATCCTGTGTGAACTGTAGCCTCAGTTGCATCTTATTAGCTTGAAGCCATGGCCATTGCAGTCTGGGCTTCTGTTGCTATTGCCCACCTGCTTCAAGGTTCTCCTATTGTGCATAATTATATGATTGTCTGCATACCCTATTGGTAATGAGTGATTATTTGAGTTATTGTTGCTTTTCATTCAGCTTGAATCAGTCTGTAAACCCTAGAGAGGCTGTGTGTGAATGATCTAACTAGATTAGCAGTTGCTTAAATACTCAGATCAGCCCATTAAGCACTAACATCCATGGAACCTTCAGAGTCACTTAAATCACCTTTCTTTCCCTTTCTGATGCTTGGTTTAAACTGCAGCAGGTCATCTTGATCATAAGTGGTGCCCAGAAGTGGTCCACCATCATCTGACAGTGGCGCCAGCGTCTTCTTGTGAGGGTGTCCGGAGCGTAGGACACTTGGGGCAATGAGGCGTCTCGCCGCCCATCAGCAGCATGTTAGGCGTCACCGGATCGGGGTCAGCAATGTCAGATGAAACATAGCCTAAGGGCTTAGCATTGAGGATGCCCTCGACTTCAATCAGGAGGGTGAGCAGGACATCTTCATGGAGGGACTGGGTGCCAACAACTACCCAGAGGGCCTTCTTGACTGACTGTATCTCACGCTCCCAAGCCCCTCCGAAGTGAGGCACTGCTGGTGAACTGGAACTTGATCTGTTGTTTGGCGAGCTTCTCCCTTATTTCTGGGGCCATTGCAGAAATTGTCTCTTTAAGCTCTCTCACAGCCCCTCAGAAATTAGTCCCTTGGTCTGAAAGTATCTCGGCTGGGGTTCCTCTTCGTGCGATGAACCTTCTTAGCGCCAGGAGAAAGGTGTCAGCGTCAAGGCCTGCCAACAAGTCTAGATGGACACAGCGGGTGGTAAGGCACTTGAAGATCACTCCCCATCGCTTCTCGTTTGGACATCCAACTTTAATGACGTATGGACCGAAACAGTTCACTCCTATGGAGTAGAAGGGGGGCTTCAGGAGTCTCATACGGGCCAGAGGAAGGTCTGCCATCATGGGAACCGAAGGCTTTCTTCTCCATTTGGTACACTCTGGGCAGGTCCTTTGATATTTCTTCACACCCTGTCTCCCGCGTAGAATCCAGTACTGGCGCCTGAGTTCGGCAAAGACTCTATCTGGACCTGGGTGGAGCAAGACGTGCATCAGTGTCTCTAATGAGAAGTTTTGTGACCACGTGGCTCAGATCGAGCACAACCGGGTGGATGTTAGTCAAGTCGGATTCAATGTGCCTGAGTCGTCCACTGACTCGGATGAGGCCGGAGTCTGCGTCTATCTCTGGGGCAAGTGAACTCAATCTGCTGCTGGGGGACACAGACTTACTGGCCTTTAGGCGCTTAATGTCTTCCGGAAAACTCTCTTCCTGGCTGGACTTCAGCAGTTGGACCTCAACGTGATGAAGATCAGGAGGAGGAGATGATAGCTCTGAGGCCGCCCCGTGAAGCGACTGGTGTGTCGCCTTAACCAAATCCGCCCAGTTGTTGAACTGTGAGATATCAGGCAGTGGATCTAGAGGATGCATTTGTGTGAGTCCACAGAAGATAGTCTGCTTGAGCTCAGAAGGATCTGCAGGGTTCACTGAGTCTGGGGCTGAAGGCCACTCACGTGGTAGAGAGCGTAGGGAGGCTGGGCCTTGAATCCATCGGTTTGGAGTGGCTAGCTCGGCCAGGGTCTTACCCCTTGTTAAGGCGTCTGCTGGATTGGTTGTTGTATCCACATACCGCCAGAAGTGTAATGCAGTCAGCTCTTGGATCTCGGAGACCCTGGTTCCAACGAAGACCTTGAACCTGCAGGACTCGGATGTCAGCCAGGTCAGGACTGTAGTTGAGTCAGTCCAAAGATATGTCTCGGTGATATTTAGAGTGAGCTCTCGATGGATGAGGGAAGACAGCTGAGCTCCTGTAAGTGCTGCACAGAGTTCTAGACGCGGCATTGACTGTTGGCGTTTTGGAGCTACTCTGGACCTGGCGATGACAAAGGAGACATGGACTGTATCGTAGGCTGTGGTGGTGAGCCCAGCTCCTTTTTTTTGCCCACAGCTTTTGAACGAGCACTTTAGCTCTTGTTGTGTAGGGAATGATGATTTCAAGCGGGTCGTATTGCCGGGCGAGAACCTTGTAGACATGGCGCATGGTGAGGGTTTGACTATCTGACGGCTTGGCCTGGAAGCCGAGTTGGTCCGTCAGACAATGTCACTTTAAGCCCAAAGCTGGCTCCTGCAGGTCCGGGCCTTTCTCTGCCAGCCATTGTGCTGCACTCTCCGAGTGGGCACTGGGAGGTAAATGGGAGACAACCGTTGGAACGTTACTTGCCCATTGCCGGATCTCAAACCCACCTGAAGCGAGGAATTGCCTTAGCTTGTCGATGAGAATCTTTGCTGACTCAGGAGTAGGGAGGCTCTGCAGGCAGTTGTCCACGTAAAAGCACTGTTCAATGGACTGCAGAATGTCTTCATTGCCTTCCACATGGTCTTTAGCGTGTCTTTGCAGCACAAATGTGGCACAGCAGGGGCTGATAGTTGTCCCGAATGGCAGAACGCACCACTGGTACATCTCAGGTGGCTGTTCTCGCTGCAGGTTTCTCCAGACGAATCGCAGCAGTGGCTGGTCATCAGACAGGAGATGAACCTGATGGAACATTGCTCGGATGTCCCCGCTGATGGCCACTGCATACTGGCGAAAGCGCAAAAGGACCCCGAGGAGGGAAGGACCGAGGGTGGGACCTACGAGGAGCTGTTCATTGAGTGAGAGTCCATTATGAATGAAGGAGCAGTCCCACACGAGACGTGCCTTGCTATTATGGTGAACGAGGTGGTGGGGTATGAACCAAGATTCGTTGGATGCCCGGACCTCGTCTTCACAGAGTTTGATAACACAGCCTCCACTGATGAGCTTCTGGATCTCTGACTTGTACTTTCTCGCTAAAACTGGATCCCTTTTTAGACGCCTCTCTGTGCCACGAAGGAGGGGTATGACTGCTTCGGGTGTGGCCTTCAGTGGTGGTGCACCTTTGACACGTAACAGTGGTGTGGCGTAGCGGAGAGTTCACCCACCTTTACTCGTTCGGGGCGTGTCTCGAAGATGTTCATGGCTTCTTGGTCCAGGCGGGATCGGACTGCCAGCTTGTCAACTGCCAGATGTCCAGCTGCCAAAGACGTTCGACATGTTTGCTGAGGTCTTCTGGCGCTGGTGTGAGGGATGTAAAATAGCAGGAAGCAGCAGCAGAAACTTCCCGGTCTGGACCTTGAAGTGCCCAACCGAGACCTGTATGTACAGCGGTTGGGCTGCCCTTTGGACCCAATCTCACTGGCTCCTTAGCTGTAATTAGATGTGTGCAATCTGCACCGATTAGTAACAGTGGTTGCACCTCACTAAAGTCCGGTAATGGGAGGCCCTGTAGGTGGCGGTAACGTTTCTGCAATGCGGTTATGGGGTAGGACTGATCTGCCAAAGCTAGCTGGCTTGCGGTGTAGGCGTCTTTAATAAGGTGGCGCTCTTTTGGGTGTGCTAATGGGGCTACATAGAATGAGACAGACTCTCCTGCAAGATGGGCGACATCTTGGCGGATGGTGCGCAGAGTGAGAGTCTCTGATTTACCTTTGAGGCCTAGACGTTGGGAAGCAACTGGCAGTATTATTGTTTGTTCAGCTCCATTGTCCAGAATAGCGTAGGTCTTAAGTGACTTGCGTCCATAACTTAGTATGATGGGCACCACCTTGAGATACACCTTTCCTCCTTGCTTGGAGTTGCTAGATGTGGCTTGGTTACGTGGAGTGATGAGGTAGACGCGTGAGTCGGCCTTGGCAACGTGGTGTAGAACTCTCAGATTAATTTCTTGACACTCACTGCATGGTTTTTTTAAGGTGCAGGCTTCTGGTTGGTGGTTGGTCCTACCACAGTTACGACAGCGCTTACTACGATCAAGCCATTCGGTGACTTGGGATCCGAGTGGGTTGCCTCTGCAGGATGACTGTTATCAGCTTTGGGTCTGTCAGAGCCATGATACACAGACACAGACTGCTGCACTCGGGACTTGGAAGCTGGAGATGGTCTCTCTCTCTTGGGGATATGGTGCTCTTCCGGACGGTGACGCTGCACCATTTTTGCAGATAGTCTTTGAGCTTCTGCCTTCACTTTGAGCCAGTTAGCAAGGTCTCTGAGGGTGTAGGGGTTGAGTCGATTTGTAGTAAGACAGCCTTGTGTTTGGAGGTGCTCTACAAAACTGTCTCTCATAGACCTTGGCAGCTTACTGAGCAGTCTGTCTACATGGCCTGTTGACATTAATTCTGTCCCATTGGGCCCTTCCAAAGAAGTCAGCATTCCTACTAGCAGATGAACACTGAGGGCGAAACTCTGGAAGCCTTTGATGTCTCCAGATCTAACATCAGGGGCATTTAGGATTGCAGCAATCTCACTTTGTGCTAGCTGATGTGGTTGCCCATACTGGCGCTGCAGTGCCTCCATAGCAGCTGTGTAAGGTTGAGCATAATGTCTACAGGACTGAGCAATTAACTTTGCCTCATCCAGGATTAGGCGCTCCATGAGTACACGGTACTTGTAGTGCTCTGTCAACTCTGGGTGGGAGTCAAGCATGTGTTCTACCGCCATCTTGAGGTCGGTGAACTCTCTCTCGCTGTCACGGACCAGCTTGGGCAGTTCAGGTACAGGAACAGGCTGCTTCGGCAGCTGGAAACTGTATGGAGACTGCAGCATGGTGTACAGTGGCTGGAGAGCATTGTAGACAGGAGCTGGACCTTGCACTACGGGCACGGGCTGGTAGACAGGCGGCACCATGTAGGGAGACTGAGGCTGGATGGTAGGTTGTAGAGGCGGACTTGGTTGGCAGCTTTGCGGCTGGGACATTGGCTGTGCAGTAACAGTTGGTACACAGGCTCTGGGACCACAGCAGGGGTGTATGACGACTGGCAGTATTGTGCAGCGTTACTTGGCAGATTCTTGGGTTGATGTACAGGGATCGGTGCTTTTGGAGCCAGCGTTTGACACGTTGGCAATATCACAGTTGAAGATGCCACGTATACTGGATAGACTGAAGCTGTAGAACTTGGTTGGTATTGGAATGACCTAGGTGTAGCTAGGCTACTGTGCTGGGTGTTTGCAGCCATAGTCACAGGATTCATCATTTGATAAGCTGGTTGCTTCGCAGGCTGCGTTCACTTAGGGCAGGAGATGGGGGCCTTTCGTACCTGGCTGGCAAGCTGGTATATGTGCTAGCTTGTTGCGCCATGTTCCACTGGCTCACCTTATCCATTGCTGCTGCTGTAGAATGACAGTGTGAGAGCCCGAGTGCTGGGAGTAGCTGGCCATCATGAGGAGCAGACTCGGTCTGCAGGTTGAGTGACTGCAGCTGCTGTGCACTGGCACATAAGTTGTCATCCTGATGAGAAGCGGTATAAGGCATGAGGGACTGAGGAAGGCTGACCTGGTAGCCCTGGAAGTGAGTTTGTAGCTGTCGTGGCCGTCCTGTTGCATCACTTACAGTCATTAATGTTCTCACAGTGTCCATTTTGCTGATATGGGTGAAGTAATCCGGCTCGAAGGACCAGTGTTGAGGAGAGCTAGGATTGTATGTTGTGTTAGGTAGATTCGCTGGAACATCTTATCCACACAGACCAGAGAACAGTTAGCGTGACTTTAATAACAATGCACACTTCCTATTATGTGAACAGATCCCATAAATGAGTCCGCTATTTTAACAAGCACAGTCAAAACTAAACTCAATAACTAACAGATAGCAAGGCCGTTATCCAGTGAACTAAGTTCTGTTACCACGTTAGCGCTAACGTATATTCACGCCGAAAACGTTCCGCTTCATTTGCATAATATAGGAATGACCACTTTAATAATCGTTAATGGACCACTTTTATTCCGAACTCGAACAGGAATCCAAGTGAAGGTATGTCCGGAGCAACCGCGAATCCAAGATCCAACAGTCTGTCATCACGAGGACCCCTTTTTTCCTCCCAATAACGTGCCTGATGCAAAACCAATAAAGTCAGCACTGAACAGATCCTGCACGAACACAATAAATACTAGGGAATTTACAACAATTATATTAAGCATTTCATTTCTCTAACGATCACTGGTCAAAAAGAGACCTGTGCCAATCTAAGCTTTATGACAGTGTCCAGACAGAAGCCTCTTCTCAGTAAAAACAGTATCCTTAGTTCTGTGTAACCACTGAAACATATATGTGAGGCATAAATCTTCACCAAATAAGACCTGCAATTGCAACAATATTGTGGACATTAGACATTTTATTAACAGTATGCTAAAATACGTTTTGGTGAAATTTGTTATAGCTTACTTTTACCACATTTTAATCTACTATAAGGCTGTCCACAGAGTAGTTGTTGCTAAAGTTTCTCTATATCAGGGATACCCATTTAGGTTCTGTCACATTGCTTTATTTGCTATGAAACTGCCCTCGCAGTTATGATGTGGGAGACTGGCAGATCCCAGCAATAAAATTATCTCTGGAGGAATAGGTGCATAGCTTTATGGGTGCCTCTCACACATTTCAAATAATCACTGGCCACTGAAATTGAACTATTTTAAAAATTGCCAACTCCTTATTGCTTGCAAAGTCTGTATTCTCGATTCACTAATGGCAAGGCTGATACTCCTAGGTTTATAATCTTCCCCTTTAGGAGGCCGTTCTAGAGTTAACCATCCTGCCTTGTCAATGTTTATTAAAGTCATGCAGTGGGAGTCTGATAAGGGTTTAGTGGCACAATTGCAGTTCATCAAGACCCTGCCATTCCTGAATGCAAGTTTGATCTATTTCATGCTAGTATTATATGGTGTCATATTTGTCTAAGCACTTGTCACCAATTTTGCGGCCTAATATGTCCTCAGATATGGACCACTGTTTTTCATCCTGTTCTGTTTTGGCTCCTGGTCTAAATAACAAGATCTCTAAAACCCATCCAGCAGGTAAATTAATGCTTGGTTCCACATTACAATAAACTCTAATTAAGTTTTACTCCCATATGAATGTAATAGTGACATTGTCATTTTAGCAGACACCCTTATCCAGAGCGACTTACAGCTGATACAGTTTTACAATCAAATTAGTTGTGGGTAAAGGGTCTTGATTAATAGCCCAGCAGTGGCAGCTTGGCAGAGATTTGAACCCTGTACCTTCTGCACCTTACCACTAAGCCACCACTTCCTACAGTTATCTTCAGTATGGTTCCTTTCTCTGAAGCAGTAAAGTTACTTTCTCTTCCTGGTCCCACCTTGGCTTTCCACAACGCTATGCTACTGTTCACCTACCTGTTCCCCCATTAGTGCCTCCTAGAGGATATCCTCACTGAGATTTATTCAAATACACAAACAAACACACTCAGATCTTGATCTTGATCATTGGAATACGACTGTATGGTCTGATAAGTTCTGATTTCCTTGAAATTAGGTGGGTTTCCAGGTAAGCAATTTACCTGAAGAAGGGATGGCACCAGGATATACTGTGGGAAGAAGCCAAGCTTACGGAGGGAAGATGACACCGTGATCATGATATACAGAGTGATGTGCTGGATACAGGTATATTCCAGAATGGCTACATAATATATGGATATTGGATATGGATATGTGCAGGGTATACAGTATATTTGATACACTGGCAATTTTTCCCACTCAAAAAGAATGTAGACATTAACTGTGAGAGACAAAATGTAAAAAAAATCCAGCATTTAAAAAAAAAAAATTTTCATTTAATTGCATATTCAATTGATACAATAGAAAAAAGAAAAACATTTGTTTGCAATTACAGAGGTCAGACATTTCCCATAGTTCTTGACCAAGATCTTGGCCCACTCCTTCTCCAGATCTTCTCCAAAGTCCTCATCTACCAAAGTTGCGTACGTACAAAAACATTGCGTACGCCAGATTTCAAGCTCGCGGTCAAATGTAATAAAAGTGACTTGAATGTGAGAATGTGAATTTCCTTACACCAATTTCATTACAGGTCTACATACGTTTTTTGTGTGCTTTTGTCAGTTAGAATTTGCATGCAATGCATTGAAATTGCAAATATAAAGATATCTTTCACGCACTGATTGTAGTAGAACCATTATTTGTTCAAATCAGTCAGTCAATCATACAACTGCATTGATTAATTAAAGTAATCATTCATCAGTCTGTATTCACTTAGCCTAGATTGTACAAACATGCGTAAAATGTTGCAATAATTGTTCTATATGTTTTACATGGCAATGCTGGCATTGCTAGAGGATGTTGTGAATTGCTGAATTCGCAGAGAATGCGGTTTCCATGACCATTATGATTTATTGGTCATCATCAAGATGATGACTGGCTTATAAGTTGTTTCAGACTTCCAAGAGCTATCCTCTTGAAACTGTGTGCTGATTTGGGTCCAATTTTGGAGAGAGAGACTGCAAGGAGCCACGCATTGCCAGTTTCCTTACAGGTGCTGACAATGTTTGTGTTCCTGGCAACATGCTCATTCCAAAGGGAACTGGCAGACTGGTCAGGGATGTCCCAGTCTTCTTTGAGCCATGCCATGCCAGTTGTTTTGTACGGCATTATCCACATGTCTGCTAGGTATATAAGATTTCCATATGATGCTGTTTACCAGACAAACAATGTAATCGGAGCAATTGACTACACAGACATTGCTATAAAGGCGCCATCTGAGGAGGAATTTGCTTATGTGAATAGAAAGCACTTTAGTTCCATAAACGTGCAAATAATCTGTGATGCACAAATGCGGTGGCCTGAATTAACCCATGATTCGTATATCGTAACAACAGCATGGTTGGTATTACAAACTGGCAGAGTGCGTGATGGGTTTCTTCCTGGTAAGCAACTAATGTAAAGCATTTAAATTAAAATTACAGTTTAGAAGTCTAAAACATGGGTATGCCAAAATCGTCATATTGCTTAGAGGATAACGGTTACGTACTCAGGATGTGACTGAAGATTCCCCTCTGCAATCCACAGACTGACTGGGAGCAATAAATAAATACATAAAATAAATAATCAATGTAAAATACATAAAATAAATAATTTTCAATATTTCTTATAAATAATAGCATATTGGTGCAACCATTCAATTTATCATAATTATATACAGGTATTAATTAAAAAAAAGAAAAACATTTTACTTGTAAAACACTTTACTTCACAGTTGAAGTGAACATACGATAAAAAATTACAGACCTCTCCATTCTTTGTAGGCTGGAAAACATCTAAGAGAACAGAATCAGAGTTGGTAACATATTATACCATTGACAGGACTAAAATGTGAAAAATGTATGGGCCATGTTGATAAATTATGTTTATGGAGTTAGAAACTTTTCACAAGCGCTTCTGGATATCAACATTCTCTGTAAAAACATTGGTTTTAATCAGCAGTTTGACTACAACCAGCTACCTCCAGCGATGACCCGAACACTGGGACCTAGCGAGTCACTCTTGCAAGTCCGGCAGCAGTGTTATGAACGTAAACAAAGGTGAGGTAATACATGCAAGACACGCGTCAGAGGAAACTGTATCTATGGTGCACAGACTCTGTCGTTATGGAAATGCACTGATCAGCTGACCAGGAGTTCCTGTTTATCAAGTGCAGACCCTTCTACCTGCCCCGTGAGTTCAGCTGCATTCTCGCTGCTGTAGACGATGTGCATCCGGATGCTTATGCTAACACAGCTATGGAAGATGTTTGTGCTGCTATTAGCAAACTGTGCATCCGGACGGAGCCTTTATTATAGCAATGTACCAATTTTAAGCGTAGCGACCTGAGATCTGGACTTCCAAAGTTCTCACAGAATGTTTCCTGCACCACACGGGGACATAAAACTTTGGATAAAGTTTACACTAGCATGGCTGATGCATAAAAAGCCACATCCCTCACCCACATTCCCATTTCCATTCCAAACCACAGACTTTTTACCCTCCATTACAGGAGTGTAAAAGTATTTTTCTGAAGCTATGGTCATATCGAACGCTGCACAGGCACGTTAATTAACATGCAATTTTACTTTCTTCATCCATGAACACTGCACGGACACTTAACATTGCAATTCCATATCCTGCATCTTTGCACCCTCAGTACTTTTACTGCACTTTATTCATATTTGCCAACCTATACCCATTTTACACAAGGCTATTTTTCTACTGCATGTTACTTTTATATGCTGTATATACTGTCTACTCACACTGCTCTTACTTCATACCTTTATTTGCAGTGCTGCTCCTAGTACCATGCATACTTCATTTCTAATAACTGTATGGTACATTTAATTTATATCTGCTATTATATTCAACTCTACACAGTAATTCCACTCTGCGCAATGACAATAAAGTTGAATCGAAGCTAATCTAACCTAACCGAATGTAATCTAATCTAATCCAATCCAATCTAATCTAATCTAATCTAATCTAATCTAATCTAATCTAATCTAATCTAATCTAATGTAATTTATTTTGAAATATCCCCTAATTTTTGTAAGCAGTGCGCATTTTTCATATTTAACAGATATGAAATTGGTGAACAGAACCATATAAACAATTCTTGATCAAAATGTGTGAAAATATTGTATACAGAATCATAATGATTTCATTTTTACCACTGTACAAAAAGATCCAAATGTTTGTGAGCAGTATGTGTGTGAAGTTTGCATGGAAGTGAGAAACATACTGTCCAATGTGTGGCTAGTTTATTACAGCGGAGACAAGTTCTCCACTTAATACATACAGGCTTTATGTAATCAGTAAACACCACGCTGTGGAGTTAAGATAAACAATAAATACGTGTTAAAGTTAGCAGAGTCAAAGTTACTTTGGCAGAAACCAATATGCTTGATTTTTTTTTTTTTTATCTACAAGTACATTTGGCCGGTGAGACAAAAAGATGTGTGTGTGGTGGAACAGGGAAGTGTTTGTCTCTTTTTTGATTGATAAAATAACAATTACCACTAGTGCCTAATGTGCATCAGTGCAGTAGTTTTACTTGTGGTATTTATTTCTATTTTGTGTTTTATTTATGTATATTTGTGTTTGCAATTTGAAATTTATGTTATGAATTAAAAAATATAACTTATACAAGAAAGCAAACCAATTGGTCATTCATTATTCTGTGACATATCTTGTTAATATATGTTTTGTCCGATTACTTAAATCGATTTTTTATTAGAGTACCTGATTACTGAAATAATCGAGAGCTGCAGCTCTAATTTAGACCCCTTTACATTTTTTTTTTTTTTGCAAAAAAAAAGAGTTTTATTGCAGCCATTTGTTGAAATGAATTGATTTTTTTTTATTTCTTATTAACGTACACTGAAAATCTTGACAGAAATTGTTTTTTTTAAGCAAATATATATAAAAAAATAAAAAAATAAAAAAACATGGGGTAGCACGGTGGCTCGTGGGTTGCACCGCTGCCTTACAGCAAGAAGGTTCAAACCCAGGGTGGAGCGAATTAGGTCCTTTCTGTCTGGAGTCTGCATGTTCTCCCCGTGTCTGTGTGGGTTTACTCCCTGTACTCCGGTTTCCTCCCACAGTCCTCCAAAGACATGCATGTTAGGTTAATTTATTGTCTCTAATGTGGCCCTTAGTGTGTGAATGTGTGAGTGGATGTGTGTGTGAGTGTGCCCTACGATAGATTGGTGCCCCATATGGGGTTCCCATGTGGATTAGGTGGTGGATAATGAATGAATGAATGAATGAAAAAAAACATACAAAAAAAACCATAGTCATAAGAATGCAAATCGTTTGCTGTGACTCATATTTAACTAAAACTGACTTTAACTAAAAATGACCATTCATAAAACTCAATTTCAATAAGTCACTAACAGTCCTTCACTAACACAGACATTCACTTTAACCAATACTGACCATTACTAATACGAACATTTACCAATTTCAACAGTTTTTAAGCCAGGTTATAATGTTTCTAGATGTCTTAATATGTAACTAGACAGCATAGTGAAGCTTAGTATGCTGCCAACATAGTAGCATACTGTGGCATCGAGCTGGAAGGACGAGGCAGGCGCAGACCAGCTTGGAACATAGCTCTTTATTGAACTTCTTGGTACAGCACAAATACCAGTTCTAACAAGAACTCTTAAACCCAGTGCAGTACCGAGATCTCCCGCAACATGGAACGCAGCAGTCACCCAACACACACAGACGACTTCCACACAGACGGTAGGATGCGCTCATTCATTCCATGAAAGACAACAATGATCACAGGACAATCTACGCAAGTTATATTCCCTACACACAAAGTTTCACGCAAGACAACATTCCGGATTGCCCAAAATAACCCCACAACGTCACAAATACGCACGTTCAAGCCCCCAAGCATACCACATTACGTTCATTCACTCCCACAGCCAGCCCACGATCACATCAAACAGAACACGGGACAACACATACCCAAAATAACAGATCAGCGAGTCCTGACCTCCCACAAAAACAATAAACCAAACACCCGCTCCTGCATGCCCACGGTTGCCTGGAACGTGTCAGTCAGTGGTGTAGTCGGCCAAATAACCAGGAGCCCACTGTTCCAGCCTCGGACGCCCGTCCGGGACCCTCATGGCCAGAGTAGCTTCCTCGGAAGCACCACATTCGCGGGGTCGATATGGAGCGCCCCATATGGACCCTATACACAACGTCTGACAGACGTTGGGAGATCGTGTACGGCCCTTCCCAGTCGGACTGCAGCTTGGGGCACCGGCCTTTACGCCGCCGTGGGTTAAACAACCACACCCTAGCCCCAGTCGACAGTGGCTCACCGCGCGCCCGCACATCGTACGCGTGCTTCTGTCGCTCGCTCGCCCCACGCTGACGTTCTCTGGCGGCCTCGTACACCGCCGCCATACGAGAACCCAACTCACGGACATACTCACAGCATGTGCTACTGTCTGTAGCGCCACCTGGGGGGGTGCCGAGGGTTAGCTCCACAGGGGTGCGCAGCTCGCGCCCGAACATCATTCGGGCCGGCGTAAATCCAGTAGTCTCCTGGACCGCACCCCGACAAGCCAACATCACCAAGGGCAGGTGACGGTCCCAGTCGCGCTGGTGCTGGCTTGTCATGATGGCAAGCTGGGCGGAGAGCGTTCGGTTAAACCTCTCCACCAGGCCATCACTCTGCGGACGAAGCGGCGTGGTTCGGGTTTTCCGAACTCCTAACCGCTCACACATCTCCGCCATGACCTGGGACTCAAAGTTCCGTCCCTGGTCACTATGGAGCTCCTCTGGTAGCCCAAAACGGCAGAAAAACCGCTCCAGAAGGCAGTTAGCGGTAGTAACTGCGCTCTGGTCCGCCACCGCGTACGCCTCGGGCCATTTGGTGAAATAGTCCAGCGCCACGATGACGTAACGATTCCCCTTTTCCGTTTCGGGAAACGGCCCCAGGACGTCTACGGCAACCCTCTCCATGGGCGACCCGGACTGCGTTGTCTGCATGGGCGCGTGCGAGCGACCCGCCGGACCCTTACGCGCGGTGCACACATCACAGCAGTGGACATGCAACTCCACATCGCTACGGCAGCCGGCCCAGTAGAACCGCTGCCGCAGTCGACGCAGTGTCTTGGCCACGCCAAAGTGTCCAACCCCTGCCGGACCATGCACCGCCCGCAAGATGCCGTCACGGAGCCCCCTAGGTACCAGGAGCTGCCAAACGAAACCCTCGTTGGACGGTTCCTCCCACCGTCGGTACACCAGCCCATCACGCACCCGTAGCGAGTCCCACTGCGAGACGTATGACTTCATGGCCGGTCCATGAGGTGTCACGTCCGACCAATCAGGCCTACGTCCCGAGTCCAGCCAACGCTGAAGCTGGACGAGTTCTTCGTCCTGCTCCAACGCTCGGCGCAGTTGTTCGCTGTCCAGCTGGGTGTCTGACGTGACACGTACAGCACAATTCACCTCACCCCGACCATCCGTCACCTCCGCACGCTCACAAGTCCGACAGTCCTCCTCCGAGCACGGCCGCCTTGAGAGCGCATCAGCATTGGCATGGGCTTTACCGGCACGATGGACAATCGTGAACCGGAAAGCCTGCAGGGCCGCGATCCAGCGGGCAATCTGCCCCTCTGGCTCGCGGAACTGCATCAGCCAAACCAGTGAGGCGTGGTCGGTATGCAGCGTGAACTGGGTACCCAGCAAATAGGCTTTAAAGTGTCTCAAGCCGGCTACCACAGCCAACAACTCGCGCCGCGTCACGCAGTAATTGCGCTCTGGCCTCGACAGGCACCGACTGTAGTATGCCACTACACGTTCGACACCATCTTGGATCTGGGAGAGAACCACCCCGATGCCCTGGTTACTGGCATCCGTGTCCACCACAAACGGAGCGTCTGGCACTGGTAACGCTAGCACCGCCGTGGACGTCAGAGCGACACGGAGGCGCTGAAACGCCTCATTCGCTTCATCAGTCCACACAAACGGAACCAGCTTACCTGTTAAACGGTGGAGAGGTGCGGCTATATCCGCAAAGCCCCTCACAAAACGCCTATAGTAGGAGGCTAACCCCAGGAAGCTCCGCAGCTCACCGACATCTGCCGGCGTCGGCCACCGTCTAACTGCCTCCACCTTGTCTGGGTCCGTAGCCACACCCTCCCCACTGACGACATGCCCCAGAAAACTCACCTTTGACTGGAGCAGGTGACATTTCTCCGGGTGGAGCTTCAGACCCGCCGAGCGCACCTCCCCAAAAACCAAACGCAGACTGGACACAGCACGCTCAAAACATTTAGCATGGACCATTACATCGTCCAAGTACACCACATAGCAATCCCGTGGTACATCCGCCAGCACGCGCTCCATTAACCGCTCAAACGTAGCCGGTGCATTACACAGCCCGAACGGCATTACGGTGAACTGCCACAGCCCCTCTCCAATGGAGAACGCCGTCTTCTCCTTAGCGTCCTCCGCCAGAGGCACCTGCCAATAACCACTACGGAGGTCCAGCGTGCTGAACCAAGCCGATCCCGCCACGCGATCCAGTGCGTCATCGATCCGCGGCATCGGGTACGAATCTGGCTTGGTGACCGCATTTAGCTGCCGGTAATCCACGCAAAACCTCCACGAGCCTGACTTCTTTCGGACGAGCACGGCTGGGGACGTCCACGGGCTACTTGATGGCTCAATAATGCCAGCTGCTGCCATCTTGCTGATTTCGTCCTGGGCGGCTTTTTTCTTTGCCCAAGCAAGCCGGTGAGGACGCAGGCGCACGGGGGATGCGCCCCCAGTATCGATACGATGCTCGGTTAGGTTAGTCTGTGTGCAGTCCTGCTCATAAACCGCAAAAATGTCTTGGAACTCCAGCAATAACTTCCACAGAACTTCCCGCTGACTACGAGTAAGATCCGCGCTACTGCGCTGCAACAATTCTTGTAAAATTTCCTCACGGGAAGGCTCTGCTGCGTCTTGCTCCACACCGGCCGCACACACCGTCAACCCGTCGCGGGACTGCAACAACGGAACACGCTGCCCACGAACAACAAGGACGGCTGCACTTAAATCCACTCTGGCCTCCATGGATGAAAGATAATCCACACCTATCACGCACTCTTCGGTAATAGCGGCGACCAGAAACGACCAACTGGACTTTAGTGTTCCCACCTCCATGGTTGCCTGACGACAGCCTGCCACCGGAATAACTGCCCCCGTGACTGACCTCAAGCACACGTCGATTGCCTGCTTCGCCGCGGTCTCCCGCTCCGGTAGCACGCCACATTGCACCAAGGAAACTGTAGATCCGGTGTCCACCAGGGCCAACCGTTCAACTCCGTTGAGCCGACACCGAATCCACAATCCACCGCGACTTTCGACGCGTCCGGCGAGCTGCTCCGTCAGGGGCTTTATTGCATGGTGGTGGGACCGGTCTCCGCCCGTGAGCCGGTCCCGTTGTCGTTTCCCACCGGCTGGGCTGCTCTGCACTGCCGCGCCATGTGACCAGGTTCCCTGCACCGCCAACAGATGATCCGCTTCCGTCGAGTCGTTGTCGCCGGCTCACGCTCCAGAGGCTCTTCGATGTCACCTGAGGCCGTCGTCGCCGCACATCGCGCCGAGAGTCGAGGCGCTCCGCCACGCCTCTGGGGAGCGAGGATGAGCTCTGCTCTCTCTGCTTCTTCAACCGCCGCGGCCAATGTCGATGGGGCCGACAGGCGAACATGGCGCTGGAGCTCCTCTGGCTGGAGGGCACGTAGAAACGCTTCAAGCGCCAGGTCATTTAACACATAGGCAGGATAACCTGGGTAAGCGTGCCGCATCAAGGCGGCCACCTCTGCCGCCAACACCGTGACCTTCTCATCCGTCAGTCGCCGTCGCTCTTGGACTCGCTGTCGTAGAACCGGAACCGCTGGGCGCTGTGCAAACCGGCACCGCAAGGCCTGGATGAGGGCGTCCAAGTCATGGTAGCGGTCCTCTGGAAGGTCAGAGAACACCTGGAGAGCCGCACCGCACAACGCCATACTTAATTGGACCGCCGTCATTTCCGGGCTCCAGTCGCGATACTTCGCAAGGATCCGTAGCTGTGCTTCGTAGCCTTCCCAAGCGCCATTACCATCAAAGCGGGGAAGCTGCAACCGCTGACCTTCTGCCATGCAACGTAGTTTGTCGTTTTCCAGCCTCGTAGCCGCCGACGTCGGCCAGGCGGCGCTGTGGCGTCCGTCATCCAGCGTAACCACCCCCGGCTGCTCAGAGACACTAGGGCTGCCGTCATCCAGCCCGGCAGCGCAGGGACTGCCGGTGTACGCCCCAGCCAGCCCAAGGGCGCCACTTCCTTGCGCTGCATGGTTCGGTGCAGCATTGAGGAAGCTGCCGTCCTGCAGCCCCTTAGGGCATGCAGCACCCCGCGGCTGGCTGGCTCCATCTGGGGGTATGGGGCAGGCCTGATGCTCGGTACCCCAGCCCCAGTGGAGGTTGCCCCGCTCAGCATCCATCCTGGGCTGGTCCGCCAGGTTTGTCCACTCCACTTCCTCCAGTCGGTACGCCCGTGGGAGCTGCTCAGAATCCCACTTCTGACACCAGTGTGGCGTCGAGCTGGAAGGATGAGGCTGGCGCCAATCAGGTTGGAACATAGCTCTTTATTTAACTTCTTGGTACAGCACATATACCAGTTCTAACAAGAACTCTTTAACC
>JAVSBV010000121.1:7179193-7191923 GCA_033117975.1 Parotocinclus spilosoma
CATGTCCAATCAACTGGATTTACCACAGGTGGACTCCATTTAAGCTGTAGAAACATCTCAAGGATGATCAGTGGAAAAAGGATGCACCAGTACACTGTACTGTAGCAGCTTTGCATTTTTTGTCATTAGCCAGGTGTTTGTTGGATCTGCAGCTGAAGCATTTGTATTGCTATTTGTTAGTATTCGTAGCATGCTCATGAGCAGGAGGCTTGGCATGGTCTGTCTCTCTTCTCCCCCGAAGAATGGAGCGGGCAGGTCCAACTGCCTGTACTGGAGCTGTAGGAATGTGTCTATTAGCTGTCAGCAATGCAGCATTTCTGAGCCTCAATTTGAGTTGTGATAGTTAGCGCTTTACCCAAAAGCGTCTCTCAGTGAAGCCAAATACTGAATTGCCATCTCATCAGTGTGCTGACAACTTTGTCTGAAAGTGTGTCTACAGGCCATGAGGTTCACTTTCGGCACAAACTGTTTCTCCAAAGCGGCCATTGCTTCCTCAGTGCTATCTCTTTGGTCTGGTAAGGTGTTGTTCTTCTGCACTTAAGCAGTTTAGTAATATAGCACATTTTCTATCATCAGGCCATGTGTCTTCCGTAGCACTGATGATGAGCCTCTAATTGCTAAACAGCATCTTCCAAGTTTAAAAAAGAATAAGCGGCTCACCAATATGTAGAAGAAAGTCTGGCATGGTACTGAAGCGCTCATCCTCATCGTCAATTTGTTATGTTAGTAGTGCAGAAATAAGCAGGCTTTTTACTATTCATTAACTTTTTATTAATCTCTTGGAGTGCAACAGGTTAGTGTAGTGATGAGGACCAGGTGAGCGGAATTAGTATTCGGGTGACGGTGAGCGGGCGTGTGTCTGGGTGTGGTCAGCCGTGCAGTGACAGTTACCACCCCAAAGGACTTGTGCCGGTGAAGCGAGGGTTACCCCGCATGGGTCGGCGCCTAGGTAAAGCCTTGCGAGGACGCCCGCATCTGCGAGGGGCAGGACTGGCGAGTAAGTAGTGGGTCTAGGATTTCTTCGGAATCCACTAAGCAGCATTTCTCTGGGTCATACCCCTCTCAGTCCACCAAGTACTGCAACCGGGACTGAGAGTTCAGGAGGCTATGTACAGTGTATGCGGGCGCTCCATCAACCTCCAGAGAAGGGGGTTCGCAGGGGGTTTAACCTGCCAACAATCCAGGGACCCAGGGCCTGAGGAGGGAAATATGAAAAAGAAGGTGAGTGCGCATGTGGGATGGAAGTGCTAACTGGTAAGTGACATAATTTAAATGTTTCGTGATCTTAAATGGTCCGATGAATCTGGGTAAACACTTTTTACTCCCCTGGAGACGTAGGTCCCGGGTGGATAGCCACACGTGGTCACCCAGCTGGAAGAGTGGTTTCGGGCGTCTCCGCCGATCCGCATTCGCCTGGTACCTCCGGATGGCTTGGGAGATTTGCTGGTGTACTTGGCTCCACACCGCCTCACTCCTCCTTAAACCACACGTCCATGGCAGGTGCGTCCGAGGGTCTCATGGTGCAAAGGGGTGCTGGAAGCCAAGGATGCATTGAAAAGGAGTAAGGCTGGTAGAGGTGTGACGCAGGGAGTTGTGAGTAATCTCTGCCCAGGGGAGGAAGTTGTTACTGCAGAAAAGTCTCAAAATCTTTGTCAATTCCTCACATTGGCCATTAGACTGAGGATGAAAACCTTAGGTGAGGCTGACAGTGACCCCCAATTTCTCCATGAAGGCAGCCCAAACCACTAAGGTAAAGTAAGGTCCCCGGTTTTTATGGACCACCTCCGGGATCCCGCAGAGGGTGACGACCTTCTAGAAAAGAAGTTCTGCTTCTCAGTTCTTGAAGGCCGTACGCAACTTTGGAAGGGGGATAAAATGGACTGCCATAGAGAACCTGTCCAATATGGTGAGGATGGTCATGTGGCCCTGGGATGAAGGAAGGTCTGTCACAAAATCCATTGCCAGGTGAGACCAGGGTCGTTAAGGAATGGGTAGCGAGACCAGCCGACCAGAAGGAAGCGTGCCCTCCACGCAGGTGTAACAGGAGGCCACGAACTTGTGAACATCTATCACCATGCTCTTTCACTAGTATCGGGAAGTCAGGAGTTGGAGAGTTTGCATTTCACCTGGATGTCCGGACCGGAGTGAGACATGGGCCCACATGATCAGTCGGTGCCGGAAGTCAGGAGGGTTTGGGGTCTTCTTGAGTGTCTGGACACCTTGACAGGGTGTTTGCTTTTTAGTTCTTGCTCGTCGGACGGTAAGCGATCATAGAATAAAATAGAATAGAATAAAAAACCTTTATTGTCATTATACGCAGCATACACAGTATACCTGGTGCAACGAAATTGGAAGCTGCTCCTAAAAAATGTGCACACAGTGCAATATGTAAACAAAAACGTTAAATCTAAAAATTGTGCAAAAATGCTTCTGTGGAAAGATACAAATGTAAACATATATGTACAAAGACAGACATGTATGACAGACAACATAAATCACAGTCACAGTAGATGACGCTTAGTGCAGTTTTCCATTTAACAACACAAGGGCTTTGGGAAAGCTGTCCTTAAGTCTGTTTGTTTTGGCTGGTATGGACCTATAGCGCCTACCAGAGGGCAACAGATTGAAGTGATAGAAGCTAGGATGAGTATTGTCCTTCAAAATGTTTCTGGCCCTGCTGAAACAGTGGGAGTTGTAAATGGAGTGTATGGAAGGGAGAGAGCAGCCAATGATTTTTTCTGCAGTGTTGATCACCCTCTGTAGTCTCCTTCTTTCAGCTTCTGTGCAGCTGGAGTGCCACACTGACACAGCGTAGGTTAGAAGGCTCTCTATGGTGGAGCGGTAGAAGATTACCAGCAGGCTTGTGTGTAGTTGCTCTTTCCTGAGTCGCTGCTGGGCCTTATTAAACAGTGCCAAAGTGTTGACTGTCCAGGAGAGGTCTGCAGAGATGTGTACTCAGAGGAATTTGAATGATTCCACTCGCTCCACACATTCGCTGTTGATGTGTAGTGTGGCAGGAGTGGCACTGTTCTGCCAGAAGTCCAGGATGAGTTCTTTAGTCTTGGTGATATTCAGTGCTAAGTTGTTAGCTGCACTCCACTCACCAAGTTTCAGGACATCATCTCTGTAAGCCATCTCGTCACCCCCTGTTATCAGCCCCACTACCGTTGTGTCATCAGCAAATTTCACAATGATGCTTTCCGGGTGGGCAGGACTGCAGTCGGATGTGTAGAGTGAGTAGAGTAGAGGACTCAGCACACATCCTTTGGGGGAGCCAGTGCTGAGAACACGGACGGAGGAGAAATGATGACCCAGTTTTTCCTGCTGGGGTTGGTTGATCAGATAGTCATTGATCCAGTAGCAGGTTCATGGTGAAAGCCCTAGATTGGCTAACTCAGGGATCAAAAATTCTGGGATTATTGTGTTAAAAGCAGAGCTGTAGTCAATAAAGAACATCTTGACATAGCTCCAGAATGGAGAGCGATGGCTATTGCATCTTCTGTGGATCTGTTAGTCTGGTATGCGAACTGCTGTGGGTCTGCAGTAGGGGGGAGACAGGCTCTGGTGTGTTTCTCAAAGCATTTGGTGATGACTGGAGTGAGTGCTATTGGCCAAGGCCAAGTGTTAATGGTGAATTTTTTGGGCTTTGTTTGTTGGATGAGGGGGGGGGGGAGAGAAAGGTGATCTGACTGGCCCAAGTGGGGGAGGGGTATGGCTCTGTAAGCATGCTTGATATTTGAATATACATGGTGCAGAGTGTTCGCACCTCTTGTTAGGCATTTCACGTGTTGGTAGAGTTTTGGTAAAACAGTCTTGAGATTTGCCTTGTTAAAGTCCCATGCAATTATGTAAATGCCATTTGGATAAGCACGCTGATGTTTATTAATTACGGCTAATAAACCGCTGTTTCTTTAGCTTATTCAGTAGTTCAGCCCTGCAGCCCCGTTTTTGCTTCGTCTCGCGATGCCGTCTACGTTGCTTGCCAGACCGATAACAATCTACAGACATCCAGCTGGTCTTGCTATCTTGTCCAGGATGTTGTGAGTGCGATGAAAATCGCTACAGATGGTCGTCTTCTGTTGAAAACCGATGTTCAGTAAGTCCATGCAGTAATAGTGTTTGTAAAAATTTGTAGGCGACAGACAACATATTAAAACAACACACAAAAAAACTAAATAGTACACGAGTAAGGAGAGCCGTGAACCGCTGCATCTGTGTGCGTCGCCATCTTGGAAGAATGTGGGGTCATGTATCGCAAGATTTTGGCAAAACAATCTCCTTCTTTTAGTAAGAGCATTCAAGATGGGGAGGGGTTGGGTCTTCCAGCATGATAATGTCCCGGAACACACAGCCAGGGCAACCAAGTAGTGTCTGTGTAAGAAGAATTTCAAGGTCTTGGAGCTTTGTAGAAAGTTTTGGAGAGAACTGACACTTTATGTTGCCCAGCGACTGTGAAAAAAAGTATGGAGGAGTGGGCCCACATCATGGTCAAGAACTACATGAAACGTATGACCTCTACAATTACAAATGTTTCTGTACCAAATATAAAGTTCTGTTATTTATTGTATCAAATACTTAATTTATGCAATAAAATACTAATAATTTATTTAAAAATCATGCAATGCTTTTCTGGAATTTTTGGTTTTGAACAACTTTGTTGTTTTTGAGTTTCAAAACTCTAATATTTTAAATGTTTTTATTTTTTTCTATTCCTCTTATTTTTAGTGTTATTAAATAGGTAGTGGTTATTTCCACTTTATCATCTGGATATTAATGACATATGTGCACGGAAATATTTACAGAGAAGAGGCGAATGATGCTGCAGATAGGGAGGGAATCGTTTCACATATTCCACCTGTGGCCTGATTGAAATGAGTAACCAGTGCTAATCACATTTCCATAATGAAAAGATAAATTAAGGGAGATTACACACACACTGCTCCATCAGTGATGCTCGTACTGTGATCTCCTATCCTGTTGACTCGTATTACCTCTTCCGAGTGCCTTAGAGCACTGAAAAGCAGATGCAAAACATGAAAAGTTGCATTGCAGGTTTATGTGTTAGTAAGATAAACTCAGACTTTCTAGCTAATAAAAAGTTACAAATAGATTAAACAAATAGTAGCCTTACTGGTATTAAATTGGTGTAGTGGTTACTGGACACTTTAACATAAGATACAGGGTGGTGTCAAACTGTCAAACTGCCACTTTTGTACCTTAACCCACAAGTGCTTGGATTGTACTTTGCCAATCTATAAAATAAGTGTGTCTATTAAAGGTCTGTAAAGATGGCTCATTATTGCACTTGCTTTTTTTTCTGGATTGAGGTATCACAAATCAAATGTGGCCTACAGACTGACTCAACATTTCATATAGCCAAATTATTTGAGAGCAATCACAATTACAGCAATTTTAATTAACATTCAGGCCACCCAAAAAGAATGGGTCCCTTTTCAAGTCTTGGTCCTCTCAAGGGTTCTTCCGTCTATAATGTGTTACGAGGCTTACCTTAAACACCCCCGGTGCACTCGCGGCGCCCCAGCAGCCATTACAGAGCGTCCGGTGACACCGGTTATATCTGGTCCTTAATTGACGACGTGATAACGGACACCTGGCGTCTATACTATATAATATGAGCGTCAACATTGTTCGGGGCCATGTCGTCATAGAATGTATGGTCCTTCGCTCGCGTCCCTCAATGCGGCATAGCGAGCACTTAACATTGTGGCCATAAATGGACCCAGAGAATTGCCTCAGTGATGTTAATGCCCCCACAACCTACAGGGGCAGCCATCAGACTGCACAAGGTGGCCATAAAGGGCATCCGGAGCGCCTCGCCCAAGCTACCGTGGCCGGTATTTCGGCCAGCACGCCTGCCCCTGCTCCCGGTGCCCCGATGGAGACCCCTTTTGCCACCGCAGGAGTGCTTTTCCGGTGATCCCAGCAAGTGCTGAGGGTTCCTCCTACAATGCTGGCTCATTTTTGAGCTTCAACCCTTGCGCTTCCTGCCTGAGCGCTCTAAGGTGGCATATATGGTCTCCCTCCTTTCGGGTAGGGCCCTGGAATGGGCCACTGCGGTATGGGAACAAAAAGGGCCCGATAGCGCCTCAGAGGAGGTTTCCTTACGGAAACGTTGCTCCACCCCTTGGGTAGGCGGGACCTCGCCTGGTGGAGATCACACAGGGCGGTTTGCCCGGTGGCAGACTATGTTGTCGAGTTCCGCACCTTGGCAGCGGGATGGGACGAGGTCCCACTTCCCGTCCTTTTCCATCGCATTTAAAGATGGGCTCGCATTTCGGGATTCACCTGCGCTTTTTACCAGCTTTTTTAAACGAGCATCTTTTGACAACCTTGTCCGTTAGCGGGCGGATACACGCGGGCGGAGATCGCGACCTTCTCCGGCCTCGTCCTGATCCCACCCCTGAGGGGTCTCCGTCGCCCGAGCACATGCAGCTAGGCGGCACGGGCCCTGTCAGGACCCCCAATTAAGGGCGTGTCACTGGGACAGGGCTTTGTTGACATGCACCAATCAGGTCCTTAATCATGGCCCCTTTCTGAAGGCGTACCTGTCGTGGAAGACCGGTGTTGACTCTGAGTCGGCCGCCAACTTCCTCGACCAGGGGTTGGACTTCCAACCCCCATGTCGTTCTGTGGGGTCCATGGCCGGCAGCTCCAAGGGGACCCTGTTACCCATCGGACATGCCCTCTGACCCTCAGATTGGGGTGAGTCCCCCGCAGAACCTGCAGCAGACCCCTGCTGCGAGATGGCTGAGGGGTTCAGCCACGCCGGTGCCCAGCCCAAGCGGTTAAGCCCCACCAGGTCCCTGCCTCCCATCCAGGCCCATGGATTATCCAGTGTGCCCCGGCTCATACGGTCTGTCGTCTGCTGGGCTATAGACAAATCTAAGAAAACACCCAGTACCTGGTTGACTGGGAGAGATACGGCCCAGAGTGGCATTCATGGGTCCCTGCCTGTCACATTCTGGACCCCTCCCTGATATGGGAGTTCCAGCGCGACCGAGCCGGCACTCTTGGGCCCTCAAGAGCGGTCCCTTGGGAGTGGAGTACTTTTACGAGGCTTACCTTAGACGCTGGTTATATCCGGTCCTTAATTGACAATGTGATAACAGACACCTGGCGTCTCTACTATAAAAGTACAAGCATCAAAGTTGTTTCAGGGCCACGTCGTCATAGAACATACGGTCCTTCGCTCGCATCCCTTAATCAGCCATGGCGTGTATTTAAACCAACCGAAGCATGTTGCCATCATTTGCTGACTTCCTACCTCGTGGACGCACAGTGCGATTTATTTAAAAGTGGTAGACAGTGACATATGTATATAGCCGACGGATGTGTACGAGGAAAACCTTCTTGTCCTCACTCGGTTCCTATTGAGCCTCACTCCAGCCAGCTGCGCACTCCAATTGAGACACGCCCTGGCTCATTACTCGTGTGCTACCGCGCACTCGAGCTCACACATTGTCACCGATTCAAGTTCGCATCACAGCTGCGTGAATTTTTCCCTTCTTTTGTTTTTGTAATTTGGAGAGCCTTTTGCTCTGCCTCTTTTGTTATTTCCCCATTCTTATTATACGTTGTGGGGTTCCCGCATCCTTGCCGCATATCATAACATAATCAGGGAGTTTTTTCTTTCCACTGTTGCCCTAGGCTTGCTAACTTGGGATTGGCCTTTTGAGATAATATAATATTGTAAAGCTGCTTAGAGACAATGCACTATTGTAAAAAGCGCTATATAATTAAATTTGACTTTGACTTTGTTACATCCATGTGTATGGGAAAGGTGTAACAGTTAAGGATGCTAACTCATGTTTCACATTCATGTTCGCCTCACTCCTCCGTGGTCCTTCACTTCCAATTCTCTATTATTTCCGGGTTTGTGTCACCTCACTCACTCATGCACTTTGTTCCGTTTGAGACATCACTCACACGACACATGCCTACGTTCGTTCATCAACACTCATTCACTGCAGATTCGAAGACCCAGCAGCTGACTGCCTATCAGCAGTAAATCAGCAAGCAGCAGGAACAACTGAACAGCCTCGCCGGCGTGCTCAAGAACCCCAACTCCCGCATCTCCTGGTCCGATCGCAACATCCTAGAGTGGCCACCCTCATGCCTCCATCAATGCCTCAGGCTGGTGCCTTCTTTTCCCGCTTCTGTTTTACCATCATTTTCTGACCTGGGGACCACAACCCTTGCCGGCACACCACCCCCGGCACAGATTATTGAAGGGGCTCCCACCTACACTATCAGAAACCTATTGGACTCAAGCTTATTGGCCCTAATGTTCAGTACCTAGGTTGATGCAGAGGATGTGCTGGATGATATACCTGACCTGGGACCCACGCAGCATTCCTCGACTGACTGCCGTCACAACCGTGACAAAGGTGCCCTCAAAGGAGCCAATGGGGGCCTATGGCTGGATGACACATCTAGATGGACTGTGGTGCAGGGGTCGTGGGGGTGAGGCAATGTCATGTACCCTTCATCCAGCACCTCCATGCACTGTTGTTAACTCACGTTTAGCATTCACATTGCGCTGCACCTCATTCCTCCACGCTCCTTCACTCTTCTATTTGAGACATGTCCCACACGACACGTGTCATTCGCCCATGTTACCGCTTTACATTCATCCATTAACACTCATTCAAACGCACAGCTGCCACTGGTTTAAGTGCAGTGTGCTCCACTGCAGATACCATGACATTGCTCTTAATGCAGCTGGTTCTGGCTGAGTGTTCCCTGCCTCTCAAGTCTTCGCTCCAGGAACTACTGCTTACCGCTGCCAGGTTTCCGTTGCCTTCGAGACCATCTGTTCCAGATCGTCTGACCTGGGACTTTATGGACTATCGTGACACTCGTGCAGGGTGAGACAATCAATGGCCCCAAGCATCGAACAGCCCTGTCCCATATTTCGACGCGTGGGGTCGTTGATTGTCTCTGTCATGCACTGCCCTTTTTAGGGTGATACTGTCATGCCAGGTGACTGCGGAGGCTTGCGCTGATCATTGCACAGCCGCCCCGGATTATTGCTGACTATTTATATGCTTGGCCCACATTCAACCATTGCGAAGCTTTGTGTCTTTATGCTATGTTATGTTTGTTTTTTGCTTTCTGTTTGTTTGCCTCCATCTCCAAATACACAATTCCTAACATGATGTGTATTCATTTATAAATAAATAAGTGTCAATAGTAACAAGTTCTTACTAGGATGTTAAGAATCACATTAGCCCTGCTCTCAAATCTTTATATTGGCTGCTTGCTATTGGATTTTCCAGAAAGACAATTATCCAAAAAAATATACAAATCAACAAGTGCTGTCTGTACTTGTTGCTGTGCTGTTATGTGCTGTAAGCACTATAAACTGATGTATGAAATGCACTCATAGAAAAAAAAAACAATAAAGCATTTAAGAAAGAAAGAATCAGTCAAAGTTAGTAATTAAGTTACTGTAATTACAATTCAGTTTCCCTAATACATAAAATCAGACCATGAGGCATATAGTATATTTCTGTAATTTGTATCATTACTTTGCACACTGGGTGCTTAATTGAAAAAGAGGAACTGACCTGTGTGAGGATGCTTTAGTGACCAACCATAAAGGAGATGTATGCAGAGCGCTAAAAGTGGCAGACTCAAGCGCAGTGTAACAGGAATGCAGGCGTTTATTAAGACCACAGGCATAAAACAGTCAAACAGTCTAAAGTCGGTACACAGAATTAATAACTATGATACTAAAAAGGAGCAGACATAAGGTGAAGGATGAAATAGATGGTCTGTAACGGTAAGTAAAGCGATGAAACAATCTTTTATTTTAAGAAGTGCATAGCAAATATGGGACAAGCTAAGTTGTTTAGCGAGGAGAGAGAGGATTAGTGAATATGTAGTGAGAGCGATGATGAGTGCCAGGTGTGTATTATTATTAGGATGGTGAGGGTAAATGTGTGGTAGGCTGAGTATGCTTACGCAAGCAGTCCACATGTGTTACAGTGTCCCCCCAAAAGACTTGTACAGAGCGACGGCAGATGCAGCCTGATGGAGCGACCAGCAGAGGTGGACTTGTGCGGGCGGCCAGGGTAGCGGGGTGCAGTGTGGTCCGGGTGGGTGGCGTGGAACTCCTGAGTGAGCAGGGGATCCAGGATGTTCTTGACATCCACCCAGCAGCTTTACTCCGGGTCGTGTTCTCTCTCAGTTCAGCAGATATTGCAGCCACATGCCACACCTTGATCGGCGGCTCGACAATGGCAGAGTCGGCCAGCAGACCAGGAACACAGGGCCTGAGGAGAGACACAGTGGAGGGTGGAAAGGTGGGAGCAGGGGATCTTTCAAGTGGTGACCAGTTGGAAGTTGACCAGTCGATTAAGTTCCCCTGGGTGCTGGAGTCAATCAGCGCTAGAAGGGAGAGGCAAGCGTCAGGGAGATGCAGGATCACAGGTCGAGTTAAGGAAGTAGCAAAATTAATTATACCCACCCGGGGTGTGCCTGTGGAGGGTCCGGTATGGTAGGTGGACCTGAATGGCGGCACTATAGAGCGCAATCTTGGCAGCAGTGTTGGTTCAAACCGCAGTACATGCACAAGCGCTGGGTGATACGATGCTGATACTCCTCGGGGGTCAGATGGGTCCTGCCACTCTCCATGGGCTCGGAGGCGGGCTCCTAAGCCACCACAGGAGGGAGAGAAAGGGCGTGGAAGCAGCCCCAGTAACCATGCAACTGGTCCAGTTGGTGAGCGAGATAAGCTCGTCCAGTGTCAGATCTGAGTTACGCTAGCTTGTTCTGCAGATCGTCTCGCAAACTGCATCAGAAGGTTGGCAGGAGAGCTTCCTGGTTCCAGCCTGTCAGGGCTTCTAGCATACTAACTGCAAGGCGTAGTCAGCCGCAGGACAGTTACCCTGTCGCAAGCCAAGGAATTGTTCCGAGGCAGAACAACCGTGATGGGGTGTTGGAACACAACCCGGAAGGCGCTCATGAGTGCTGTGTCTGACTCAGGTGGAGAGTGGGTAAAGTAGTGGTCCACCTGAAGGAGAAAGCACTTGTATCGGTCCAGGTTGGCATCATATTTATCTGGCAGCGCAAATTTTTAACCAGCAGAGTGCCAGTGACGGACTGGCTGGAAGCGGAGTGTGGATGGGGCCTGCTCAGACGGCAGAAGCTGGGAGACCTGAAGCATGAGTTGATCCACTGCAGGAATTAACGTATCGAGAACCCATTGGCTGGCAAACAGATGAGTGACAGCTCAGTGCAGCTGAATTCATTGTAGGCTAAGCAAACTGTAACGCGAAGCGAAGCACTAAAAATGGCAGACTCAAGCACACCGTAACAGGAATGCAGGTGTTTATTAAGACATCAGACAAAAAATGAAGTCAAACAGTCCATAGTCGGTACACAGAATCAATAACTACGATACCAAAAGGAAGCAGACGTAAGACAAAGTTGATAGACGAAATAGATGGCTGTAACGGTAAGTAAAACGATGGAACAATCCGTACTCTAAGAAGCACATAGCGAACAAGGGACAAGCCAAGTTGCTTAGTGAGGAGAGAAAGGAGGATGAGTGAATATGTAGTGAGAGTGATGATGAGTGCCAGTTGAGTATGATTAGTAGGATTGTGAGGATGAACGTGTGGTAGGTTAAGTCTGGTCAAGCAAGCAGTCCGTAGGTGTGACAGGAGACACAAAGTCATCGGGTAGTTTGTGGTCAAGTGAAAAGAATATTATTAATGAGAAAATAGCAGGACTCCAGACGATCAGGTACAAAATGTGAACAAAATTTTACTAACAAAAATACAATAGAACTAAATACAACGAAATGGGCAAAAGTCTACCCCCACTTTCAGCAGTAGGTTCCTTCAAAAGGGTTTAGCCTGGCTCTCACTTCCTCAGCTGCCTCTCAGCATGAGGTGAACCCTTACAAGCCAACCCCCACCGATATTGTTTCCCCAGCCCATCTAATAGGATATTGGACCCTTGGACTGAACCATTCCTTCCAGGTGTGACCATCCTAGACTTAGACTTAGACTTTTTATTGTCACATGTATTGTTATACATGTACAACATACAGTGAAATGCTTTGTGCAAACCTCCAGCTGTGATATATACATGGGAAAATAAGTAAATTAAATAATATAATAATACAAATCTATAAACTATTGTAAGGTAATTATATATTAACGTAGTGTAAAGTGCGGTGGTGCTTTAAGGTTGTATGGGGTGGGAGTGATTGATTTGGATGATTTATGGTCCATGTGTGGTGATTGTCTAATTGAGGGTCCGAACAGCCTGCGGCCTTCGTCACCAAGCTGTTGATGTGATGTGTCCTTGTAAGGTCTTGTGTAATGTGCACCCCGAGGTATTTCAAGCTTTCCACCCGTTCTACTTCTGATTCCCGGATTCAAACAGAGTGGTAGCGTCTCTCCTGCCTCTTAGCGAAGTCCACACTCAGCTCTTTCGTCTTGTTCGTGTTGATGAGGAGATTGCTTTCCTGACACCAGGTCTCCAGGTTTGCAATTTCCTCGAGATAGGCCTGCTCATTGTTGTTTGTGATCAGGCCCATCACAATGGTGTCATCGGCGAACTTGACAATAGTGATAGAGCTGGACGTGGCAACACAGTCGTGGGTGTACAGTGAGTACAGGAGAGGGCTCAGTACACAGCCTTGGGGTGCTCCTGTGCTGAGGGTTAGGGATGGTGAGATGTGCTTCCCCACCCT
>JAVSBV010000121.1:7192023-7212229 GCA_033117975.1 Parotocinclus spilosoma
AGGCTAAACTGGTCCGAGAAGGCCGATGCGGCCTTCCAGAAGCTCAAGAAGGCGTTCACCTCGGCACCAGTCCTCGTTCACCCGGATCCAGAGTCGCCGTTCGTCGTGGAGGTCGACGCATCCTCCCTGGGAGTAGGAGGCATCCTCTCACAACGACAAGCATGTTGCATGTTAATGCCTGCAACAAGTTATAAAGAAGTTGGGACAGCGGCAACAAAATGGAAAGTTGAGCAATGCTCAAAAAAACACCTGTTTGGATCATTCCACAAGTGAACAGGTTAATTGGAAATGTTAAGTGTCATGATTGGATAAATAAAGAGAGCATCCTGAAAAGCTCAGCTGTTCACAAACAAGGATGGGCGAGGTTCAACATTTTGTGAAAAAATGCCTGAGCAAACAACAGTTTTAAAACAATGTAAACTTGCACAGAATGTAGGGATTTCATGATTTACAGTCCATAATATCCTTAAAAGATTCAGAGACTGTAGATAAATAGCTGAAAGTAAGCGTCAAGGCCGAAAAACAACATTGAATGCCCATGATCTTCGATCCCTCAGGCTGCACTGCATTAAAAACTAACATCATTTTGTAGCGGATATTACCATGAGCTCAGGAACACTTTAGAAAACTATTGTCAGTTAACACAGTTTGTCGCTCCATCTACAAGTGCAAGTTAAATCTCTTCCATGCATTAGCAAAAGCCTTATATCAACATCATGTGTATATACCAAATATCATGTGCCAACACCCAGAAACAACACAGGCTTCTCTGACCCTGAGCTTATCTTAGATGGACTGACGCAAAGTATAGTACATCATGCCTAGTATAGTAAAATATTTGGACTAGATAATTGAACCTAGAAACACAATAAAGCAAATTCAGGTTTAGCTTTATAGGTAGGTAGCCAGTGCAGTCCTCAGAGTTCAACACCTTGACTGCATGATCAAGTTAAAAATGTATAAAATAGGTCCAAGGTGCTTAAAACTTTGTGAACTCTTCAGAATTTTCAGATTTTTACGCAACTTATTATTACAGAGACTGTGTACTGTACTGACAGTGTACTGAAGGTACCACCTGTATCTGGATAATGAACAATAAAATGTGGGAACTACTCAAGCCTATTGGTGGATAAATCAATGTTCTCTACTGGTGGTCTGTATGGACCATCCTAGATCCTGTTTGTCTTGCCCACATTAGTTCCTAACAGCTAGGTCAGAATGTCCAAGATGATGGGTAGTTCTTAAAAACAACCATACTCATTCTGATCCCCATCCTCATTCAATTCCACATTCCAAATTGATTTTTCCCATTTTCTCCCACTGAAAATGTGTGGCGCATTATGAAGCGTAAAATATTTATGGACAGAGACCATGGACTGTTGAGCATCTGAAGTTGTACATCAAGGAAGAATAACAAAGAATTTCACCTACAAAGCTTTAACAATTATTGTTCTCAGTTAGTAAAACCTTATTGAGTGTTGTTAAAAGGAAAGGTGACACAGTGGTAAACATGCTTCCGTCCCAACTATTTTTGAAGCGTGTTGCAGGCATCAAATTCAGATAAAATGAATATGAAAAAACAAAACAAAAAACTATAAAGTTTATCAGTTTGAAAATAATTTTTCTTGTCTTTGTAGTGTATTCAATTGATTATAGGCTGTAAAGTATTTGAAAATCATCGTATTCCCTTCGTATTCATGTTTTAAACAACATCCCAACTTCATTTTTTACAGGAATTACAGTTGTATAAGATGATGTAAGGTTGTATATGTTGCAGAATATTTCAGGTCAAAGTCTTAAATCTCTTATAAGTAAAAGAAGAATGGAACATAACTTAAAACAGATTCTTTAATTAGATGAGACAAAACAAACTCAAGTTGAGAGAATGAGCTTTAAAGATAGAGGAGCTTTGCTAGGATACATGACTTCATGGGTTTCATGATACACCATAAAAAAATCTGCCAGCCTCTACAAAGAAGCAACAGCTGAGTTATGGCAAGGTCTTACTGCAGAACAATGATCGAAAGCATATATCCAATTTCGCACAATATGGTTCAGTGACCACAAAATCACACTTTGTCTCCTGACTTAAACCCCATTGAAAACCCACAGGATAAGCCAAAATGTAGAGTCCACATCTGAGAATTTAGGACTCTGGAGATTCTATATTGAGGATTGTCCTTGCTCTGTATTCCTCAATCTCATCAGGCATTACAGGAGGAAATAACATCACATTTTTTGGATGATGAGTCAAAAAAAGAGTGCCAAAATACTGTATAAAAGGCTCTCAATAAGTGCCATAATAAATTATAAGAATATACAATGTTTATGTACTTATCTATTATTGTTTATTATAATTATAATTATAATATATAATGTATATAATAATGTAGCAGCAACTGTATTTTACCTTGAAATGTAGCGAATATAACCAATATTGTAATATTATAATATTGAACTCTTCAGAATGCTCTATGTTTATGGATAAATGTGACCTAAAACATCAGATTTTTACACAACTTATTCTCACAGGGACAGTGGTGTGTAATGAAGGTACGTGTATCTGGAAGGTGGACAACGGAAGTATGGGAACTACTCAAACTTGTTGGTTGATCAAACAATGCTCACTACTGGTGGTCTGTATGGGCCATCTAGAGCCTGTTCATTTTGTTCTCATTAGTTCTTAACAGCTAGGTCAGAATGACCGAGATGATGGGCAATTCTTCAAAACAACCATCCTTATTCTCACTCCAGTGATGCGCCCTCTCTCAGAGTCGGTCTACTGAACATAATGCCTTTGATTGTGTTGTAAAGGCATGTCTTTTATGGGAAAGTAATAATATGCACTTTTATGGCAAAACCCAGTGTCCAATCAGACAACACGTAATTATTGTCACATCTGCCTGAGATGTAACTGCATGCTATTTGGGTGCATTATTTGTTTTTGGCAATGAGTATTTTGTACATGTTTTCGTATTAACACTGCTCACAAAAATTAGGGGATATTTCAATATGGTCTTTTGAAGTATATCATTGTGATGTACAGTATCCCACAAAAGTGAGTACACTCCTCACATTTTTATGTGAACTATTTTATTATATTGTTTCATGGGTCAACACTGAAGATATCAAAATTATTGTAAATTAATCAGTCTACAACGTGTATAATATTGCAAATTCAAAAAAATTGAATTAAAAAAAACTCAGCTCTAAATGGCTAACACACTGTCAACAAAAATGGTTACATCCCCAAGTGAAAATGTTAAAAAAAATACCCAAACTAAGTACAGTTATTTTCCATCACTGCCTTAACTCTATTTGGTATGGAGTTTGCCACTGGAATCGTCTTCCACTGCTCCATGTCAACATTCCAGATCTGGTGGATGTGAGAGATCTTACCCTGTCTCCAACTTCTGATTGAGAATGCCACAGAAAAGCCCAGTTTCTGAAGAAAGGGAATCATGCTCTGCTGCAGTATGCCACAGTACATGTTGAAATTCATGGTTCCCTCAAACTGTTGCTCCCCACAGCCGGCAGCACTCATGCAACCCAAGCCATGACATTCCAGTCACCTATCACCATGCAATTTGTCTTTGTACTCCTCACCTGGTTACCGTGACATGATTACAACCATATAAATCGAATACGTTTATATTGGTCTCATCAGACTTTGTCTTCAGCTGTTTGCAGACTTTTGTGTGGATCATCTTTAGAAGAGGCTTCCAAATTGCATCAAACTTATCTGCAAGGCTTTTGTCCAGTGTGTGTCTTGCATATGGTCGGAGCACAGATCGGCTGACCCCACCCGCTCTGCAGCAATCTGGCAGCACTCCTATTTTTATTTTCAAAAGCCTACTACTGTATATAATGCTGTGCATGTGCACTCAGTTTCTTTGCTCAACCATGGTGAAGCCTGTTCCAAGTGGAACCTGTCCTGTAAAACCCCTTTATGGTCTTCTTGTAGCCTATGCCATCTTTATGTAGGGAAAAAAAATTGTATTTTTACATGAGAGAGTGTTAGAGCGAATAACAAAATTACACACAGAACACACTATTTAACACCCCAGCTCCCAGGATACACCTTGTAACACTAAGAAGTCGCATGATACTGTGGAGAGAATTGCTATCAATGTGTCATATCTGCATTGTTGTCCAATGAAAATATGTAATAAACTAGTTACTCACACACAAAAAGTGAGTCAGCAGTCATAGGAAAAAGGCTGTCAATATAATGTCAGTGGAAAGATGGCGGACTCAGATGCAGCATACAGAGTAACACAGGCGTTTAATAACAAAAACAGCAGGCAAAAAGAGGGTCAAAACACAGAAATACAATCCTAATATCAGCAAACAATCCAAAGGTGAGTATCAGGTGTGTGTTATTAGAATGACGGTGACAAAGAGCGTGTGGCGCTCTGGGTGTGGTAACCTGAGCAGTCTGTATGCTCAAATGGAGGCACGCAGCTGGCTGAAATGAGGCACAATAGGAGCTGGGCTGGCACAGAGCGGGGAAAGCTGGATCTCTTCCTTACAGGCTAAATACCTCCGAGGTTCCCCTCGTACACATCCATCAGCTCTAAACCCCCCCGGATGTTACCAACTAAACGCAAAAATGGCACAAACGTGCAGCGTGTCGAGGCGGTGCACAGCGAGTACAATGACCTGGCAGCGAATGACACTAACACTCCCACTTAAATAGCGGGAGAGGCAGGTGTTCGTAATCAGGTCATAAATTTAACTGTAAATATAAACCTCCTTACCGAGAGCTCTGTAAGGATAATCGGCAAGGCAGCTCTCCGGGGAAAGGTAGGAACCGTAACACCGTCAACCTCCAGGGATGAGGACTCCATTGGGGGAGTCTGCCAGGGGACCAGGGACCCAGGGCCTTAGGAGAGAAACATGGAAGACAAGGTAAGTGCACATGTGAGGAGACAAAGACACACGATATGTGACCGGATTTAGAAATTTTAAATGGCCAGATGTATTTGGGCAACAACTTGTTAATCCTCTGAAGACATAGGTTGCGGATTGAGAGCAAGGCACAGTCGCCTGGGTGGAAGACCTGCTTCCTGCTGTGTCTTCGGTCTGCCTGGGCTTGGTGCCTGCGGATATCGTGGGTAATACGCTGGTGAACCTGGTCCTCGCTTCTAAACCAGTTGTCCAAAGCTGGAGTGTCCGAGGGTGTGTGGTCCTATGGTGCAAACAGGGGCTGGAAACCAAGGACGCACTGGTGGGGCATGAGGCCAGTGGAGGAGAGGGAATTCTGGGCCATCTCTGCCCAGGGGGTGATAACCTCGGTGGTCTTGGTGGAAGGCCGCCAAGACCGCGGAGAAGAACTGGGGACCTCGGTCCATTTGAACCACCTCTGGAATCCCGAACGTGGTAAAGACCTTGTTGAAGAGCAAAGGTCGTTGTAAGCTTGGGAAGTGAGATGAACCTGATGGCTCTGGAGAACCAATCCACAACAGTAAGGATGGTGGTGTAACCCTAAGACATGGGTTGGTCTGAAACGAATGGCATGGTTTATTTTCATCCAATTAAACTATGATGAAACGTCTACACATGTCCCAAAGAATGTCATTAATAAATGCCTGGAAGACCGAGGGAGCGTTAGACAAGCTAAAGTGCATCACTAAGTATTTATAGTGGCCTGTGCTGGTGCTAAAGGCCATCTTCCACTCATTTTCCTGCTTGATCTGTATAAAGTTTTAAGCATTGCGGAGGTCTAGCTTCATATAAAATAGTGCCGTCTGGAGCTGTAGTGGGTACAAGTACCTCTTGGAGATCCGATTGAGCCCCCAGTAGTCAATGCACAGTCGGAGAGAGTTGGCCTTGGGTACGAAAAAGAATCCAGCAGACAGTGTGGAAGGTGATTGCCGAATCAGACCGAGGCTGAGGTATTCCTTGATATAGGCATTCATTGCGGCTTCTGCGGCTGGGAACAGTGGTTAAAGTCAGGCCTGTGGTAATGGGCGTCCTCCAACAGCTCTATGGCACTATCGTAGGGCTGGCGGGTGGGGGGGGGTTGGAAACGACCAGTGGGTTGCCCTCTCCGAAGACATTAAATGATTCTGATGATCTGTAGTCTCTTCCATGCCTATGGCTCCAACTCATCAAGGCACAGACTCCACAAGTCCTCTGTAGTAGTCCTGAGGTCCAAGAATTAAAGTCCCATGAGTTGTGAGGTGGTGGTATAAAATTGAGAAATACCAACAGTCTCCAAATTCAATGCATTAAGGTATACTAAAAAAATGATTCCACCAAAAATCTTTATAATATAACAAGCATACAATACCCCAATGGAGAAAGGTGAGCTAGATATTTGACAATTCAAATCATGTTAAGAGCAAAGATAAGGGGACAAGCTGTTCAAACATTGACTAAGGGATTCTTGTACACTTTACACACAGGAGACATAAATGAAGTTGTTTTAGTTCATCATATTCTGTACTCTCTCTGTGCACAAGTTCTGGTAACAACATAGCATGGTGCATTCATAGTTATTCATTATTATTTGACGAGTGTGAAATAATCATCTGCCCCAACACCCTCATACAAACAAACACATGATACACTACCATATCATCTCTATCCTGGACATTTCCTTTTGACCAGTCCTGAACTTTTAATCACTCTAAATTGAATTATTTTGACCAATGTGATACGGACAAAAGATAAAGCCCAAAACATCCTAAATTTATGGTGTATTTTACGCTCCATTAGCACTTCCTCATTTTATGTAGTTGCGTTCGTCTGTACGAAATACTTCTGTAGTGTACTACTGTACTGCACTACAATTATTAATTATCTGAATTGGGTGTTTCAATCACTTCCATGGCCACAGCTCTATAAAATTAAGCACCTACAAACATTTGTGAAAGAATGGCTTGCTCTCAGAAGCTCAGTGAATTCCAGCGTGGAACTGTGATAGGATGCCACCTGTGTAACAAATCCAGTCGTGACATTTTTTCACTCTTAAATGTTCCACAGTCAACTGTCAGCTGTATTACAAGTAAATGGAAGTGTTTGGGAACGACAACGTAGTAGGCTACGTAAACTGACAGAGCGGGGTCAGCGGATGCTGAAGCGCATAGTGCGAAAAGGTCACTACCTTTCTGCAGAATCAGTTACTACAGACCTTAAAACTTTATGTGGCCTTCAGATGTCTCAATAACAGTGCACGGAGAGCTTCATGGAATGGGTTTCCATGGTCGAGCAGCTGCATCCAAGCCATGCATCACCAAGTGCAATGCAAAGTGTCAAATGCAGTGGTGTAAAGCACACCACCACTAGACGTTAGAGCAGCGGAGGCGCGTTCTCTGGCAATCTGATGGATGAGTCTGAGTTTTGCAGTTGCCAGGAGAATGGTACTTGTTTGACTGCATTATGCCAAGTGTAAAGTTTGGTGGAAGGGGGGATTATGTGGGGTTGCTTTTCAGGAGCTAAGCTTGGCCCCTTAGTTACAGTGAACGAATCTCTGAATGCTTCAGCATACCAAGACATTTTGGACAATTCCATGCTCCCAACTTTGTGGGAACAGTTTGAAGCTGGCCCCTTCCTTTTCCAACACATGACTATGCACCAGTGTACAAAGCAAGGTCCATAAAGACATGAATGGCAGAGTCTGATGTGGATGAACTTGACTGGCCTGCACAAAGTCCTAACCCTAACCCGATAGAACAGCTTTGGGATGGATCAGAGCCAAGACCAAGAGCCAGGACTTCTCATCCAACATCAGTATGTGACCTCATAAATGCGCTTAAATTCATTATCTTTATTTGTGTAAAAAGGGCCCATGATATCTATAATATATAATCTCATATATAATCTGCCATGTTTTGGTAAGGGTCACAGTGGCCAGAAACTGAGAAGGTCATCCCAGACACGTCTCTTTGTCATTACAGATTACAGCTCTACCAAGTCAACCAAGAGTTTACCAAGTCAACTGTGACATATAATCTTACTAGCATGTCCTGGGTCTGTCCTGAGGATTTCCATCCAGAAGAACATGTCTGACTCTGTTAATTATTACAGAAAGTTCATGACAACTGGTAAAAAGAGAAAAATTTACTGGCACTGGTTCAGTACCCTTTAAGGATCAAGTTATTTTGATGGCGCTTGTGTACTTCAGTGATCCTCAGAGCTATGTCACTGGGAATGTGATGTTCCATGTAGGGTCACCCAGTGAACCGGTCTGAGAGGACAGGTTAAATAAAGTGCGATCCAAAAAGCCCTTGTCTGGATGAAGTTTACCAGGACCCACCACTGAAACTAGGTTAGGCGGCAGTGTCCGAATCCTGGACCTCAAAGCCATTTACTTCTGGAAATGTTGTTTAAATGAATGTCATTCTGTATGCCACTTTATACACTTATAGACCTGTGCTCCACTTGCCAGTTTTCTACGCTTCTCTCATTTTAATTCATCAGTGTTATTTTTTCTCTGGCTGTTTCAATTCTTCTAAACTTAGTCATATATTGCTCGTTTCATCTTTGGAAAAGCACTTCAGTCTTCTTAAGTTGCTTGATACTCTTTTCTTCTTCTTGATACCCCTTTTTACTCTTCTTCTTCTTCTCTCTTTCTCTCTCTCTCGCTCTTTAACACACACACTTTTTCACCCACCCTCTCTCTAAGGACATTCTCTGATCTACAGTCATGCCCTCTGAATGTCTGTGATCGAACTCAGCATTCAGGGAAAATGCCAGCATAAGGAGATGGGAATTGCAGACACAAATGTCACCGCAAGATTAGGCCACGCGGGACATGCAGCTCAATGTCTCAGACACTCCATCTTACTAAGCAGTTTTACATCCACGCTGTACCAGTGAGGTTCCAAAAGCGACAAATCTTGGCTATCAAAAGTACTTGCAACAAAAGCCAGTTCCAGAAACCTGCACGTCTGAACCTGTTATGTTATCATTTTTTCCTTATTTTTTCCTTTAAAAAATATACATAAAAGTCATATTAGTTATTATATATTTCTGATTTATTTAACAATCGACATAGGTAATATTACTCAGATTACTGGTATCTATTATTTAGACACACTGCTTCGTACATGTTGTAGTAAATTTTTCTTAGTCGCCAAGGAATTGTCTTTACTAGGATAATACAATTATACAGTTGTAGCAAATTGACTGTCTAACCTAGTTAGATGGAAGAGAATGAGGTCAGCACTCTGCTGCTAGCTTTTGTATGACAATTCAGTGCTGTGTCAATTTTCATATAACATAGGCCTTATATACAAAATGTACTAAGTACATTGCAATACTCAATAACACTGTATTTTATATTTCTGCAAAACTGAATGAAAAGCTGACTTTCTTAAGATTGTATCAGTTATAAGTCGCTCTGAATAAGGGTGTCTGCTAAATGCTGTAAATGTAAATACTTGACCTTTGTAAGTATGCAATTACAGACTGCATTCCATGCATGCTGTGTTGCTATCTACCTACATTTGACCAGTACATTGACAACCAGTCCCTCAGTACTGCATTTAGAAGACGCACCTATCCCGAGTATCATACAACTGGCACAATCTAACAAGGTACAATCCAAGTCATAATGGGCCTTGCTTGATGGCAACTTCATTTATTCAAAATATATTGTTATCACTCAAACGTATTCTTCCAACAATTTCTGTGTTTCCGAAAATAATCTTACTCTGTGGTGTTGATCCAATGAAACATTTTAATACATTTAAGTGTAAAAAGTCTTACATAGAAATGCATTGTAATTATATATTTCATTATGGGGGATTTCAATATCCCCTAATTTTTGTAAGCAATATATCACGACTCAAACCTGCACATGGCCAAAAGTATTGAAACATGCCACCTCATGCAGAAAAAAAAAACCCTCTGGGACATATACTCACATGCACTTAAAAGTATGGGGACACACCCCTGCACATGGCTAAAAGTATTGGGACATACCCCTGCATGCGTCAAAAAGTATGGGACATGCCTCTACACACAAGTAAAAGTATTGAGACATGTTCCTGCATGTGGGTCAAAAGTATTAAGACAAAAAACACCACATGGCCAGAAGTATAGAGATACTTTTACAAATTTCATGCACTGCTGTAGTTTCTTTAGAAAATGCAAGTCTAGTTCACGTTCTCATCTGCTTAATCTGATGCTTACCAAGTCACAGGGTACAAGGGAGAAACAACCGTAGACAGTACCAATCCATTGCAGGGCATGCATACATTCATACACACACACACACACACACACACACAAGTGACATTTTGCATGCATGTCTTTGAACTGTGGTTGGAAACTGGATCACTCAAAGTAAACCCATGTGGACACTGGAAGGATGTGCAGACTCCACACAGAAAGGACCCAGATGGCAACACCTAAAACTGAATCAAGAACCTTACTGCTGTGAGGTACAGCGCTACCCATCGAGCCATTATTTTACACTGCATCAAAGTGTCATAACTTCAGTTCTGTCCCATGAAAATATGAAAATATGTATGTAAAATGTAAGGAGTGTACTCACTTTTGTGAGATACTCCAAAATCTGAATGCCATGTCTAATTCCAATATGAAACTTAATTACCACCTGTATCATAAAATCGGCTGCAGAAACTCATTAGTGATTTAATTTCCAGTTGCTTAGATTATTGAAACTTTGTTCTTGCAAAGCAATAGCTTTTCATTACTAAATAAACTTTAGTTAGTGTAGAATTCACCTGCTCATCCTCTGACTCACACCTGGTCATCAGTTACACCAGTTCCCATTACCTCCACTGAATTCATATAAAATTCTGGAATCATTTAAAAATTATTCTGCTGACATACAACCGCCTAAATAATCTTTCTCCTTTATATCAATTTGACTTTCATATCCATCTGACCTCCACAGTATAAGATCCTTAACAATTTGACTGCCCACCACTCCCTCTTCCAACCTCCGAAGCTTTGGTAACCAACTTTTCTCCATACTTGCTCCATGACTCTGGAACTCTTTACCTTTACAAATTCAAAAGTCAGAATCTCAAAAGTCACAAACTCACAGATGCAAGTGCAGATTAGTTCTACATGAGAACACATTAGAATCAGCTTTTTTTTTCTCCCATCCATTGAACATGTGAGCAATGTAGCTACATACTTATAAGTGCAGGGTTTCAGACTTCCCCACAAAAGCCCTCTGAACTTAACAAACAGTAGCAGAACTTCCCAGCCTGCACTGCAAACCAGCTGCAAAAAGTTTAAATATAGTTGACAGATGACCTTTTCTGGAGGATACATGATATGTCCTCAAATGCCAACATAATGTACATATAGCACATAAGCTGCAGTACATTCATTTCAGTTTAACTTAATAAATAACACAGTTGAACATTCAAATTTCTTCAGCCAAGATTCAGTGCTTTTGTTAACATTAAGAAACCTTGAACTTCAGTGTGGATACCACACCAAGTCATGTTAACACGATACTTAACATCTGTATTCATTTGTGCTCATTAATTCGACCCATGATTAAAGACTCCCAAAGGACCAGCACAGACTGGGTTCTATTTGGATGTTGGATCATTCTCAGCAATGCTGTGATGTGGTGATATGGCGCTCATTTACGACGCAAATGGTTGTTTTAACACCTATACGTAATGTTACAGCGTTTATTTTCATCTATAGTTGCATTCGATTTGGCTACATAAACTCTCCTTGAGTACATTCCAAATACATTTAATAGAGTTACAGTCAGGACAGTGGTTTAAAATGTATGTGTATATTGTTGTCCTGTAATTTGCCCCTGCCATCAGGGAACAGAAAAATCCATGACGAGACAACCTGACTATTCAGTACATCCAGGCATTCAGCTAATTTCATATTACTGCCACATAAAGCACAGCCCAGACCTAACCAACAGATGCACCACCAGAATCTAACATTAAGTCACTAGTAAGACAATGTCACGAACCAGTGTCTTTCTTTTCCACACAGCTGCTTTATTCAAATCATGTAAGTTCTCAATTAATTGTGTATTAAAATATAATAATTTCACAGTCCTTTTTATTATATGACCAAGTGTTATCTCTGATTATAGTCATTCATTTCTACGACAAAGTTTATGGTTCACCACTATCCTTCCAGATAACAGTTGTTTTCTTTTCTTGATGCAGGCCAGTAAGTTGACTTTTCTAAAATGCAGTAAGATTTTTTCCACAACTATTGGGTATGTCTTTATGGTCAATTGAAACATATGAATGTAGGCACAGCATAATTTAAGGTTAACATAATTGTTGCCATTACTCACCACAGGATCTATTCAATTAAGTATTTGCTTGCTTATACAAATCTAAATGAATTTTTTGCCAGTAAGTCTTTACACACACCCTATACAGAATATAATGTATGGGTTGGATATTGAACAAGTAAAGATGAAGAAAAAAATATATATGAAGGAACCTTAAAATGCTGCCTCTCTCTTTCTTTCTCTCTCTTTCTCATTCCCATTCTCTCTCTGTGATGAGGTGATAATTAAAGTAGATAAATGGGTAGCTGTGCTAGAACTGTGTAAATGAAACACCCTGATCTCAACTGCGTCTGACAAGATGCACACAGGAGAGACAGATGATCAAGTTCTTCTCTCAGGAAAAAATGTTCATCCTGCAAAAGCATCGAATTTTACCAAAGTTAGTAACACTTTACTTGAACTGCATCATGACTAGCATAGAACTGAACAGCAGAGGCATAGATAACATGGATCGCAGAGGCGTATATTACAGATAACTATTATAGTCTATTTTGAAGTAGAAGCAAGCATGCTAGAATTTTACTTAAATACATTATCTGAAACCAGTTCTGAACGAAATGTGGAAAGAGTGACAAGCTAAAAGTTGTTTGCTAAATGTACTGCAGATGAACATTTAGTCTAACTGACCCTAAAAAGAAAAACAAGATGGCCTCTTATGTACAGTGGTGGAGAGAGAAACAGTATATGTGCACCACTCACGGGTTGTTACACAAAAGTATTAAAATGTTGACATACTCTATAACCAAAAGTGTGATGGCACAGATTGGTATAAATATGAAATTTGTTTTCCCTTTTACAATAGTCTCCAGTCTTCTGAGAAGACCTTTAAGTTGTACAGTTGATTGTAAGGTTGTCCAGAGGAGTAAATGCCATTGCTATGTTTAAGCCTCTGCTTAGGATGCTACAGGACAATAGGCAAGCAGCTTGGTGAGAAGGCAACAACTGTTGGTGCAATTATTCGAAATAGGAAGAAACACAAGATGATGCTCACTCTTCCTTGGTCTGGGGCTTCATGCAAGATCTCACCTCATGGGTTAAGGAAGGTCCTGAGAAAGGTCAGGAATCAGCCTAGAATTACACGGGAGAACCTGGTCAATTACATGACAAGAGCTGGGACCACAGTCTTAAAGATAACCGTTAGTAACATGCTACATTGTCATGGATTAAATCCTGCAGGGAAAGCAAGGTCCCCCTGCGCATGCCAGCAAATGTCCAGAGAATTTCCAGATGATCAAGAGAAGACCATGTGGTCAGCAACAACCTCCTTCTCTCAGTAACAGCAGTGAAGATGGGTCGTGACTGGGTCTTCAGCATGACAATGACCTGAAATACATAGCCAGGGCAACTAAGCTTTCCAAGGTCCTGGATTGGCCTAGCCTGGTCTCCAGACCTGTACAAATACTTGTACAAAGTTATTTTTTTCTATTGTATCAAATACTTACTTATAGTAAGTAGTATAATACCTTAATTATTTAAAAATAATACAATGTGATTTTCTGGAATTTTTTTTATAGATTTTGTCTCTCACAGCTGAAGTGTACATATGATAATAAATACAGACCATATGTATATAAAACATGGTAGAAGAAGTGCAGTTTATGGACTCTATATGGACTATTCGCCCTGCACCTCTCAGGGAGTTGGCTATGTAATGTTACAATATGCACAACCATATTCATGAACAGGTTTTGACCCTATCTGCCTTTCACATCCACATCTCAAAAACATAACCCATTTGTCCATGGGTGTGTAGACGAGCATTGTACCTGAAATCATAAACAATTTGGGCCTAAATCATCTAGGTAGTAATAATGCATACATAAAACAATGCAGCAACACCGTGCTGTGCATGAAGAATATTATTCTGTAATTATAGTAAATATTACATAGTTTGAGATCATCGTAAACATTTATTACTATACCTTATATAGGAATAATAAGTCAAGGCAGTGTTATGAATTAAAAATGTATTTGTAATGTAAAGTAAGCCCCAATCGACACAGAAATAGTCAGGATGTTATGGAAAAAGCATACAGTATATAAAGCACACGCAGTGTTTCTTACATTTACATTGACTTTTATTTAATTGCAGACAGTATGATCCTGAGATATTTCATGTTTTGTCTGGTCAATTTAATTCCGTTTGTTAATAAATATCCATTCCAGCATTCCAGGCCTGCAACACATGCAAAAATTACAGTAAAGCATGCACCATTTCTAATGTTACCATTTCTTTAAACCACACCCAAATGACATATTGGCACAAAGAATACCAGTTTTTCGTGCAATACCAGTTTTTTCGTGCAAACACGCCTTACAGTACAGGTGTAACACTACAGGGTCACAATTAAATTTCCAAATACTCCACACAAGCCCAGCAGGACAGGCCAGTACCCATACCCTCTTCTTCCAGAGTCATGCCTTTATAATGTGTGGAGCATGTTGTTTTGCATTGTTTAGTGAAAAACAGAAGGAAATTCCTGGAAAAGTTGGCTTCTTGAAGGCAGCATATGCTGATCTCTTGATTTTTCTGTGTTAATGCTGCATTCAGAGAAGTATAAATTACTTATTTGTAAGTGTTAGTCGGGAACGAGAGAGAGCGTCAGTTCACCCAGACAGAGAGTGTTAATCTGAAAGCTGGAAAAGTTAGTACGGGGACTAAAATACGAACCCGGGCGGGACCGCGCCAGAGGGGCGGGCTAGGGCGAGACCCAACTCAGCCCCAGCCGACTGGGAACCACGCACCTGGGGAAACAAACAGGAACAAAAAACGCTCCGAACGCACAGCGAGAGGGTAAAGGGAAAAGGAGTGAGAGACCTAAGGCTAGAGACGTACCAAACAGTGGAGCGACCAAAATCAGACACGGACGTCACAACCATGCACACACACATCCAACACGCACTCACAGTCAAGGGAGAGATGAGGAGAGGGAAGAGGGTCACAGATCACAAACGCGCACACACTCAAAACACTGAAATAAACACTTACTAGCTAGGAAAAAGGTAGCAGGATACTATCACAAGGATACCGCTCAGTATGTCACAGGGCAGCAAAACAATACTTCACGCTCACGCAGTGGAAAAGGAAGCCTTATAAAGGGTGAGATAGAACCCGGAAGTAACAAGCTGCACCTGGTGAGAGAGGAAACTCACGCTGATTAGTACACAGGGCTTAACGAGCGTGATGGAGAGGGAGAAACGGGATTTCTCACAAATAGTATATTAAGACATTAAATACTATTAATAAATAAATGATCATTAGTACAACCCAGTATTACTGTCTTTCTGACATTTTATGACCTATTTTAACAAAATGAATTAATTAATTTGTTTATTTATACCGTATGATAACATAAAAATGCATGCAAACTTTAAATTGTCAAAATGACCACGGGGGCCATTTTAGTAGTTCTGAAATTCTGGCCATTCTAGTGTTAAACATCTTACTTTAATATTTTATTACTATTATTATGTGTGAGACACCATTTTTGTATAGCATATCCATAAACTTACTGGCCAATACTGGCCAATGTATTAGGTACCCTGTGCCAAGTTGGACCCACTTTTGCCTTCAGAACAGAAATTATTTGTAGTATAGGTTCAAGAAAGTACAATGAGCCCATGCAAAATTGTTGGCCTGTTCTTGAGCTGACAGGCATCTGGTGTGGTCTGCTGCTGCTGAAAAGCATCTGCTTAAAGGTTTGATTTGCAGAGATGCTCCTCTGCCTACCTCGGTTGTAACAAGTGCTTGTTACTGTTGGCTTTTTTGTCAACTCTAACCAGCCGGGCTATTCTCTTCTGACCTCTGGTATCAGAAAGACATTTGCACCTAAAGAGCTACCGCTAATTGGCAATTTTCTATTTTTAAGACAATTCTCTGTAAATATCTCAGATTTTTCTGTGTGGAAAATCAGAGTAGATCAGCAATTTCTAAAATTCACAGACTTTTCAAGCTGAAGTATACAGCAAAGACTGATTTGGGGTGACTGTCATCCTTGAGTGGCTCAGCCAAGACGTCCAGACTTGGACTCGAATAGCTGTGGACAGATTCTGAGACAGTTGCTTCTTATCCAGTATTACGAAGCTTGAGAGGGTCCACCATGAAGAATGTGACAAAATGTCCAAATCCAGGTGTACGAAACTTGTAGACTTTCCCTGAGAAGTAAGAAACACTTACAAATTAGATATTTCCATTTTTTGGTATAAGAAATGTGCATAAATAAACATTACAGTTTATGCACATGCAGTTGCCATGACGCATACCTCAGACACCATGTCTAGACCATTTAGTCTATATGTGCGCTAAGAGAACAAGTGTGTAAATGTGATGTTTGGCCTATATATTAACTTAATTGAATCATTTTTATTGTTATAGACTCATGACAGCAGGGAGCATTTGGCCATGATGCAGAATGTTCTGGGCCCCATACCTGTTCATATGCTCAACAAAACAAGGTAGATAGCCTGAAAATAAAACTGGCTCCTTGTAGCTGATAGCTACAGAATTTTAGACATGTGTATTTTTTTTTAATGCTGTATATGCAGGCAGTTAAATGCTGAGTTATATGGTTTGGTTATAGGATACAGAGCTACGTTCATCAAGGCAGGCTGCAGTGGGATGAGCACAGCTCATCTGGGACATATGTGAGAAAATATTTCAAGCCTCTTAAGGTAACACAATTCTGTGACTAACATTATGTCCTTATTGTCCTATCACAGGTTATTTGATTTAATAATTGTATATATCACAATACAATCCTTCTATATGTAGAATTCAGATTTATAAGAAGAGGTATACAAGCAATAAACGTGCTAAAGAGGGATCCAAATCCTTTACCAGTAGAAACCATCAGATGGTACCATATAACCTCACTGATCACTTACTTAGCCATATCTCCCTGTTTCTTCATTCACTGTCCATTTGATAATTTCCACTTACCGTATAGATCTACAGCTATGGACTGTAGTCTTGTTTCTCACCTGATCTGTGGTGGTCCTTTGGGAGTCCTGACCATTGGTGAACAAAGTAAAGGGGAACTATAGAATCTTTGTATGTGTTAAGTGGGAATCTTGAAATAGACAGTAGTGACTGTAGTGTACCTATCAAAGTGATCAGTGGGTGTACACACTCATATTACCCAGCTTAGTTTGTAAGCCAGTCAGAATTTACATTAGCCACAATCTTGTCCACAGCAAATGTAAATGAATTCAAAATTCATTCAAATTACACTGCTCACAAAAATTAGTGGATATTTCATTATGAGATATTTCACTGCTCAACTGGTCCCGCCATCGTTCAGGGGACGAGGAAGGCACACATCTAGACTTTTCTCTGTTTTGTCTCCTAAGTGGTGGAATTAACTTCCCCTCAATCTTCAAACAGCTTCAGAAACAAATGATTCTTGTTTTGATTTCTCATTATTAGGAATAGATTATGCTACTGATGTCTTAAAGCACTTTTATAAGCCACTCTGGATAAGGGTGTCTGCTAAACACTGTAAATGTAAATTTAAATTTCATTTTGAAACATCCACTTTTTGTGAGCAGTATAGTTCAAATTCATGCAGATTCATTCATACGCCGTCCTGTGCTAAATATGTATATAATTTTAACATTTGTAGGGTTATTTTGGCTGGGAGGTGACTGTCCCAAAACCAAAACGCCTACATTTTGAAGTTTTTTTTCAGTGGTTTTACAACATGTTTTTTTTAAGTGATGTTAATTGATTTAGAGTATTTAAAAAATTATATTGCCTGCTTCTTTTGGGTCACCACAGCAGCTCTGATCTGAATATTAGACCTGGCTCAGCCTCAGCCTTCTCATTTTACCTGGCTTTGGGGAGTGGTGCTGTTTGCATTGAATTAAATGTGTCCCAAAGTCTGCAAATCAGCTGATTTACATTATTTGTAATTAAGAAAAACTTCAAAATACTTATGTGTTATATATTAATGAAACAAACATGTATTTGGAATTAATTACTGGAAGGACACTGTATATGTGTGAGCTGTTTGTGGTCTTATTAATGTAGATGTTACACAGATCATGTTGCTACTCTTGGCAAAAACAGTAACTTGTCAGCTGAGTTGCTTATTTGCAACCTGTCTGGTGGTTTCCATTGCCACCACATTCGGCCTATTTAAAATTATGTGAGGTTAAACCAGCTGAAATTATAGTTTACTTTTGGAGCTGTATAAACCAGAAGGAGAACAATAAAGCTAAATTATTAAAATCCAAAATCCATGGCCGAAATGGCGCAGTACAAGCATTATATAAAGTTCATACTGACTACCGGTACATATTACCCTCTAGTTTTAAATGTGCTGTACCTCTAGTAAATGTGACATGTTTAATGAATTTAAACTGTGTTTGGCTGGTGCGTGCATGAAAAACAACAAGCAACGACAAGTTGATGATTTTTTAGGTTAACTGTGTTGCTCTTTCAGGAATACATGTCCTCCAAGGGCTCAGAGCATGAACAGCTGTTTGATCTGGTCCAGAGAATGATGGAGTATGATGTATCCAAGCGTATCACCCTAGAGGAAGCCATCAAGCATCAGTTTTTTGCCCAGCTGAGGAAAAAGTGAGTCACTGCCAGGGGTGTAGAAATGTGCTTTGATTAAGACACGGCATTGCTAACCAAATCTATTTTAATGAATGACTTATTACTTCCACATTGATACATTTTAACTGACTGTAGGAGCCTGGAAACCTACAGTGATTCACAGACTAACCAATAATGTATATTGAGTCAAAAGACACAGGACATCCTTTTTTTTAGAAACAAAAGTGAAAATGACATATTTGAATACCTCGGTTAGTAATAGGGCTATCTTTTAGGCTATGTCTGGAGCATGTTGGCTCAAGGGCAAGTTTTTACAATGGAAAGGTGGTCATGTAGCATATCAGGAAGACCTGCATTGTCTCAATTAGATTTGCAATACAAATTTGCAACATTATCAACACAAACTTTTGCTGTTTGTCACAGGTAACTGAAAATGAAATTGATGACTCTGATGTCCGGGAAACACAGCTGCCATGTCATCGCGACAAAACTTCAACCAGATTCCTAATAGCCAAATTCCAAGAAACCAGGACGGTGGACAACAAGACAAGTAGTGATTGTCTAAAGACCGCTACAGACGAAGAAACTATGGTTTGAGCAGCCTTTGCAAAAAGTCCATAAAGCAGCGCTCGATGTGTCCTGTTCCTTTCGATAAATTTGAAGTCTATTAGTAGTTAATGCAGGAGGCTATATTTGATTGAATTCTGATGGAGATTACATCTGTGCTACAGTAGTTTTAATCTAAACAGAAGAATTATAATGAATGATGAACTGCTGATGGGAAAATGTGGAATTAAAACTTTAATTGTTAAGACAACGAATGCAGATGTAGTGAAGTGACAGATGTGAAAGCACATGATGAAACTCAGCAGGCCTTTGCTGCTGACCACTAATGGGCCAGGAATATAGCTGGATACTAAACAAATTCAGGACTGTGTTTTACTTTCTGCCCATATTTATTTTGTGACTAAATGGAACATCCTGTTCTAAAGGATATTTTGTTTGGCTGCCTTTATTAAAAAATTACCATGTTTTCATTTATTTTGTTTGTTTATTTAATGTTTCCAGCTTGCCTTTAACCAAAATATGTAATAAAAAACAGAAAAACATGATCCAAGAAGATCTTTGCCTTTTGAGAACACTAGATTTACAGCTCCCTGAATTTATATTTATACAGTTAAACATATGGGTGGCATGGTCACAGTGGTTAGTGCTGTCACCCCACAGATCAGGAGTCATGCTGATGTTCTTCTGTGTGAGATTCCTCAAGATGTTCCTCAAGCCAAAGACATGAATTAGGTTAACTGTAACTTCTAAATTACCTGTGTGTGTGTGTGTGTGTGTGTGTGTGTGTGTGTGTGTGTGTGTGTGTGTGT
>JAVSBV010000121.1:7221689-7288457 GCA_033117975.1 Parotocinclus spilosoma
CATAAATATATATAGTATGTCCATATATATATGTATATGTATATATATATACACATGCATAGTTATTATATACATATAATAAAATCTAATACTGCCCTAAATTTATAGTGAAATGAGATATAGGCAGAAATGTATAGTAATGTAGGATGGGAAATGGAAAAGCATAATTTTCAAGACTTAAAATGATGTCTACTTAAACAGCTTACAAAGAAATAGGACTCACTCCTGGCACTGAGGAAAGCAATGAGTTGTGAGATATAGGTAAGCAAAGCGAAGCAAAGCATACCAGACCAGTAGTCATCTTTACAACGAAAGGTTCAGTCTGACAGACATATTATACTGTTTGTCTTTTAGTAATGTGGTGTAAAGTTTGGTGTTCCACAAGGCTCTGTTCTAGGCCCTTTACTGTTCTCATTGTATATGCTGCCTTTAGGTAAAATTATAAAAAAACATGGTATCAGTTTCCATTGCTATGCCTATGACACACAGCTGTATGTTTCAGCAAAGCCAGATGAGAGACATCATCTTAATAAAGCTGATGAATGTGTGATGGACATTAGACAATGAATGCTAAATAATATCCTTCTTCTTAACTCTAATAAAAACAGAAGTACTACTTCTTGGACCGCAGGAAGATACAAGTAAGCTTTAAGATTTGACAATAACTTTTTGATGGTAGTTCAGTCACTCCCTGTGAAGGAATAAAAAATATTGGTGTAATTAATGACCCTAGTCTTTCATTTGAAGCTCATGTAGACAATATTAGCAGGACAGCTTATTTTCATTTAAGAAACATTGCTAAGCTAAGAAAATCATTAACTCTCCAGGATGCAGAAACACTAATCCATGCCTTTGTTACGTCTAGACTGGACTACTGTAAAGCATTGTTATCTGGATGTTCCAGCAAATGTTTACACAAGCTTCAGTTAGTACAGAACGCTGCAGCCAGAGTTCTAACTAGAACTTAAAATATGATTATATCACCCGTGTTTTACTTACACTTCATTAGCTTCCTGTTAAATCCTGCATTGAGTATAAACTTCTACTATTAAAGTATAAAGCTCTAAATCGTCTGGCCCCACAATATCTGACTGAGCTTTTAGTATATTATAATCCACCTCGCCAGCTTTGATCAAGTGCTACAGGTTACCTACAAGTTCCCAGAATAATGAAAGTTACAGCGGGAGGTAGATCTGTTTCCTACAAAGCCCCCAAATTATGGAATAATTTTTCAGCAAATATTCGCAACTCAGACAGTCTCTATGTTTAAATTTGAGGCTCAAGACTTATTTGTTTAGTCAAGCATTCGGCCTGTAGTTCTGGTTCCAGTTTTAGTCCTTCATATGTCAATGGCAACAAAAAGCATGTCTAATTCATTTCCTATTTTTCGAGGTTCTCGCTCCAACGGTGACCCTGCTACGAGAGATGATATCAGACGGAACGATCAACCATGCCAAAGATGCTCCCTCTCTTAACAGACGGAAGGTTCAGCCATGCCAAAGATGCTCCCTCTCCCATCTTCTCATAGACTTAATGCATTTAATGCATTGTTTTATATATAATATTAATTATGTTTATTACCCAAAAGAGGATGGGTTTCCCTTCTGAGTCTGGTTCCTCTCAAGGTTTCGTCCTCTTAATCTCAGGGAGTTTTTCCTTTCTACTGTCGCCATTGGCTTGCTCATTAGGGACTTCAATTTGTGACACTTGTTTATATATCAATGTAAAGCTGCTTTGTGACAATGTATATTGTAAAGTGCTATACAAATACATTAAATTAAATTGAATTGTTTATGCTATTTAAAAATGCCCCTAGATTTACATGTAAAATAAGTATTTTTATCATGAGACATTTCCCTTAACAAAGTCAAAGTTCATTATTTTTATTTTATTTGCGTTTTATAATGGTGCATTGTCTCAAAGCAGCTTTACAATATAATATTATCTTAAAAGGCCAATATCAAATTGAGCAAGCCTAGGAAAGGAAAAACTGTCTGAATAAAGAAGGAAGAAACCTTGGGAGGACCAAGACTCAAAAAGTGACCCATCCTCCTTGGGTAGCCTATATGTTATTTAAAATAGGTAAGTTGTATTAATATTAAAATTAAAAATAATAACATTTGAATCAAGTTAATGAGTCCTCAGCGGTAAGTTATTGGAGGCACATCGTCTCCTAATAGCTTAATGATAAAGGGAGTTACTACACACTGGTGGGACCCGGGCATGGTGGAACTAGTTTCTACAGCTTTTAACAAGCTTTTGGGTTCAATGAGTTCATTTTCTTACAGCATTTTTTACTTTGTTTGTTTTAAAGATTGCATTTTTTCTCAAGACCATTGCAATGTCACATGCTATGTGTGACTCAGGTCACTAAAATGAACCGGGACTAACATTAGCTGCTTTTTCTTTTGGGAGCGTCTCCTGTGCAACACTGCTTGTTATTTTTGCCTCCATTCATCCTATCTCAGGCAAACTAATATAGAACACTGCCATGTTCAGTGCTGTTTCACACATTCACACAAGATAAGCCAATGTTTCCTGGGTCCACAACTGACAAAACTATTGTCTGCACAGCGGCTGCAAGAAAACAATTAAAAACGTTTATACCCAGTGACACATCACTGACTCAGTATCTGAGTATTATACAAGTCTAACTTGTATAAGTAGGTGCGGAGGAAGTTCTCTTCAGGTTTGTCATTTATCTTTTAGTTTCTGCATTCCCATGTTCAGTCAGTCATCTAGAACCTAATTGCTCATATGTATATCTTGACAAACATGTTACAAGTGAATAAGCCATCACTGGCAATGCCAGAGAGTGGCTCAATATGCTCATGAATCAGCATGAAAACACCAGACAGTATGAAAATAGACAGATTAAGAAAGAGGGAGAACAAACAGAGCTCCATAGAAGCTTAAATTTCCAAACAGAAGTCATGTCTGGACATGTGAAACCACAAGATAGGCATTACCACTTCCATTTTTGGAGAGAACACCTAAGGAAGCAGATTACTTTTAAAGAAATAATGCCATGAATCATGCTTCATCCACTGAAAGCTGTTTACCTCACATCCACCAACACATACTCACTTCAAATTTGTTTAAGTGTGCTAAACAAAAGACACAAATCAGCATTTATTTGTATTAATGATGTAACCCTTGAAAACATGTTGGAGCGCATTAGATCGACGACAAATTAGACCCCCGCTGTCAACTTCTTGTCAATCAGAAAAGCAGAAACAACACGAAAGGAAATGGCGAACGATGCAGAGGGCCCTGCTAAGACTCCCTGCTGCCCTTCATCCTGATCTCCCACATCTCTGAAAATAGAGACAGCCTCAGACTAATGACTCAATCATTGCTTCAATTGGAAGTCACTCAATGCGCGCAATTAGAATGCTATTTATTATGCCACGTTTTCAAGCCTTTCCATCTGAATCACATGCTTGTTTTTGACAATGTCAGGAATGCAAAGTTTGCACTGAGATTTCACACATTTGGTTTTGTAAATGACTATTACCACACAGTTCAGATTCTCAGGCTTAAAGACTTCAAATCAATAAAAGTTATGGTTTTGAAAGGCACTAATTTTGGGTTTCCAACATGGCATCCAAATGGCAAATTTCCAACTTACGACGTAAAATTATTGGTTAATTTAGGGCAAGAGGTAGAGGTAGTGTCTGTGACTTTCCCGGGACAACACTTATTGAATTCTACTGCATTTAAAAATGAAAAAGGTGTGCATTTAAGCATTTCAGTCATTGAGTTAAGACTTTTGTAAATATTGCACATCATAAGGCCTAGCAGAGACTGCTGTTTCAGAAATGCAGACAATCTTCATTGGCCTCACCTCCCTCAAATATGGCCAGTTGTGCCAACCTGAGACCACTCAATCTCTGGGTTTCCATGATGAAGGACTAGTCAATTGAACTGTGTATCCTGAGCACAATATACTAGCTGTTGACATAATATTAGCTCAGACATAAAATAACTGTCATAAATGGAGATGTCCAGAGCGAGGAGACAAAAATGCGCCGGCATGTGGATGGTAGGTAGGGTTTATTGCAAGAAAAAAACGGAGAATAATCAAAACAGGTAACAAGGGTAAATCATAACTGATAAAACACGTGCGGGGACGTGAACAAAATACCGGGGAAAACATCAAAGCTTCGCACCCGCACAAAGCCACGGAGGGCTTTATACAAGCGCGCTAAACAAAAACAGGTGATGCCAATTAGGTCTCACAACACGGCTGCGTAGCTGACGCAGCCGGTGGGCGTGACAAAAACATTCATCACTGCTTAGACTGGTTCAGGTTTGCTGCCATCTTAGCAGAAATATAATTTGAATGCATGTAATATAGTTAGGGCACATGCGTGATGGGCATCACATCCAGGCATTATTGGCAGTGTCGAGGGAGTGGACTTGCTTATACCTGTGTCCTGTGTTTTCCAGTGAATGCAGTAGTCTCCCACATCCCTGACCAAGATAAGCACTAAATATCTAATAAATAAATTGTATATATATATATATATATATATAAATAACATGACATAATAATGATAACAATATGATATCGACTACAATAACCACAGTGCACATAAAATAGGGATGTACCACTTCAATACTGGATAGCCAGTTTATTCCAGATTGATAAAATAACCTCTTGGAAACAACCAGTTAAACTAACCGGTTCATCAAGTGTAGGAGGTGTACTTGTACTCCAATCCTTAGTAAATCCTCATTAGTTGATTATACAACAAAAATCAATACAGATAAATTCTGTATTTCTTTTTTACAGGTTGTCATATCAATAGCTCAAGTGTTCCACTTGTAAACGTAATATGTTCTTTTTGACAACAGCTGGGTTTTCTCCCAACTACTTTTTTGTTTATTTTATGCACATTTTAAACTTCACAAAGATGGATGAAATGCCCCTAGAAATGGCTCTCTGCCCTATTTCATGTATAATACAGACTGCCATCTCTGAAGACATTTACCCTTTAAGACTTACATCTCATTGACTCCTTTATTTATATGAGAGGCTACAGTTTATTAAAGTGTCATTGAGGGCCATTATCACAAAGTCCCAAACTTTTTTCTTTCTCCCAATACACAAACAAATTTAAAGGGTATAGTTCCTTGACAAGACAACATTAATCCTCCACCTCTAATCAGTGTAAATTAAGAATGTTTGTTTTACTTTGTAAACTATCCTTAAACATTTGATTTGTAAAGAGTTCCAAACAGTTAATTTCTATTTTCATATCCAGAGTCTGATCTTGAAGATTGTATTGTTTATGCACTCGGCCTCCCCCCTTGTTTTATGTTTTGGATGTCATTGTTAGTGTGTCTTTACAAGCAGTGCTTGAATTACATGTATAACATTCAATCCTTAATTCTGTCTGTTCTTCCTTGGTGTTGTGTGATCTTACTGTAGAGCTGTGTTTGGTGAACTATAAAGGGCTTAGACTAGTCTATTCACTGAGTACTTGTGTTTAATCTGGATATTAGGGCCTGTCTATCCTGCTCCCTGGTTTTGTCTTGAAATATGCTTGTTCACCGTATGGGAAGAAATGAGGCATGGAAAGTAGCAGCAGAAATATATTAAAAGGTCTTTCATTTTACTACAGGCATTTTTCAGGTATAAGGTATCAGGCTAATTACAAAGTCCATTAACTCATGCTGAAACGTAGACAGATAGTCAGTAATTAAAAGATAAAGAATCTTTCAATGGATTATGTTGTTTTTCCAAGGCTTATTTTTCATTGCTAATAACGTGAGAAGGTTTACAGCAAGTTACTTGTACAAAACTTGTACAAAAACAGAACAGTAGCATGGTATATATAAACATATATACTAGGCTATACTATTAATATATATATATATATAACAAATATTAAAGTATTTGTAGTAATCTAATGATTTTGCAAGGTTTTCCAATGATAGAGAGGTCTGTAAGTTTTATCATAGGTACACTTCAACTGTTAGAGAAAGCCAAACAGAAAATGAGATTGTATGATTGTGAAATAATTAATTAGCATTTTATTGCATCAAATAAGTATTTGATTACCTACCAATCAGCAATAATTCTGGCTCTCTCAGACCTGTTAGTTTTTATTTAAGAAGCCCTACTATTCTGCACTCTTTAACTGTAATGCACCTGTTCACACACCTAATCAATTTCACTAAACCTCTCCAACCTCTTCACCATGCCCAATACCAAAGAGCTGTCTAAGGACACCAGGGACAAAATTGTAGACCCATAGGCAATAGGCAGGCAACTTGATGAAAAGTCAACAACTTTTGGTGCAATTATTAGAAAAATGAAACACAAGATGACTGCCAATGTTCCTCGGTGCTCCATGCAAGATCCTACCTCATGGGGTAAGGATAATTATGAGAAAAGGCAGGAACCAGCCCAGAACTACACAAAAGGACCTGTCACAGCATGGAGAAAAGCTTTCTAATACTTGAACCCCTGACTATGGAATAAACTCCCCACTTTAGTTCGAGACTCAGACACTCTCTGAATTTTTAAGTCTAGGCTAAAAGCATTCTTATTTACGCAGGCTATTGGTTAGATTTAGACTGGGATGCATGGCTCAGGTTGGCTCTTGCCTTTTGGCTGTATTACTTTCTGGTTCTTCCCCTTCTAGCTATGCTGCTTTTGTTAATGCTGCAGGAGTCTCATGCTGCACCTGGCATCAGTGATTGTCATCAGTGATTATTAATAGACTATGTGCTCCTGACCAATATGAAACTACATTTTCTCTAGTCTCTCGGAGCTGATGTTCTGGTGCCAGTTCCAGCACCACACACTTCAGCATCACTCTACTGGTTTTCATCAACATAAACCATTCCCACCATGCCTGGGCCACACCAGAGTGCAATAACTCCATCTTACTAGTGCAATAACTTCCATGATTCAGTTATCAGGAGACGATGTGCCTCCAAGGACTTACCACTGAAGATTCATTATCATAAATGTAATTTCTCGTTTAATTTACATTTTATTATTTACTTAAAATTACTATTAATAAACTTTTCTATTTCAATTAACATCTAGGCCACCCAAGGAGGATGGGTCCCTTTTTGAGACTTGATCCTTCCCTTCCTACTATATCCAGGGAGTTTTTCCTTGGCACTGTCACCCTAGGCTTGCTCAATTTGGGATTGGGCTTTTAAGATAATATAATATTGTTAAGCTGCATTGGGACAATGCACCATTGTAAAAAGCACTATGTAAATAAATTTGACTTGACTTGACTTGGTCAATAACCTAAAGAGATCTGGAACCACAGTCTTAAAGATAAAAATCAGTAACACACCAAGCCACCATGGATTAAAATCCTACAGGGCATGCAAAGCCCCCCTGCCCCCTGCTCACACCAGCAAATGTCCAGGCCCATTTGAAGTTTGCCAATGACCATCTGGAAAATCCAGAGGGGGCATGGGAGAAGGTTATGTGGTCAGATGAGACTGTAATAACTCCACTCGCTGTGTTTGAAGGAAGAAGAAGGATGAGAACACCGTCCCAACCATGAAGCATGGAGGTGGAATTATCATATTTTGTGGGTATTTTTCTGCAAAGGGGACAGGAAGACTGCACCATACTGAAGTGAGGAAACATCTGGAGAAGATCTGTATGAAGGAGTGTGCAGTGTATGCAAACTTGGTCAAGAACTACAGGAACTACATCTGAAGTTCATATACATATTATATCTACATATTATGTTCTGTTTTTCTATTCTGTCAAATACTTGTTTTATGCTAAAAATGAAAATGAATTATTTAAAAATCATACAATATAATTTTTAGTCTTTCACAGCTAAATTGTACCTACCATAAAAAATACAGACCTCTCCAGTTTTTAGAAACACAATCCACAGTGTATACTAATTTTTATACTGTATATATAGACACTTCATGTAAAATTCAGAGCATGTGCAATGGGTAAGCAGTTTTGCTAGATTCAATATGAATACATTTATTATGCTATATCCCAAATGAAGCACCCCTAGTATTTCAATCATACTTTTTTAAAAATGCTTACAATGAACGATGGGATTCAAATTGAGCCTTTGTGTTCCCGAGGAGCCAGTTCCTCTGTGAAGTGGAAGCATTTGAGCTGCCATGTAATAATATGAGTTCACACTCTACAGTTCCAGAATAATGTAAAACGGTTCCAAAACCCAAGAGCCAATATCATGCCCTTAAGCATCATCATTCATCCTTCAACCGATTACCTAGAGACTATGGTTTTATTCTTGTGGATGATAAATTGATGCAAGTGTTTCCTTTTAAAGCATAATTATACATCTAAATGTTTACATTTAATAATTAAATTTTAAGAATGTAGTTGTATTTGGATAATGACTCCATCCCAACCTCAATGTGTCATACAAATGCATTTGTTTTGGAAAATGCTCCAATTGAAGATAAATGCACTTTTGTTGACTAGTTTTTTATACATACATTTTACTACATAACTTTGAATTGTATTGTGTACAACTGATCTGATAAGTTTCAACTGCTGAACAAAGGAGTATTCCAGGCTGAACACTTTAGTGTATTATATGATTTACTTGGCAGCGTTGGGTTGTGTGTGGATAATTATGGGCAGGAACATCTACATGAAATCCATCAACACATATGGAGTATGACAGGGTTTACTTGGCTATTAAAGTCAGAATGCATGTGATCCATTAACAAACTTAAACCATATTAGTCATTCCTATGCAAAACATATTGTATGTCCAGATATATGAAAATTATTTGGGTCAAACAAACCAAGCAATGATTTATGAATAATCCAGAATTTAGGTATTTGCTTTTCCAAAGTCCTGTTTTAACAAACCACACAGACACAGAACAGAAAAAGCAGTGGGGAAAATGATACAGAGGAATGCAGGCTCTCTCCCAAGACAACTAAAGCCATTCTGCATGGCTTAAATTAATTTTCTTATGCAAATACTGTGATGTAGAAATGAAGTACATGAACAAAACATTGTGTGGCAACATTCCTGCAGGGGGATAGCAACAGCTCATAGGTTTCAACCCTGTTTTGGGATTGAAAAGTATGCATCATTGTTATTATTACAAATATTATTATTATTATTATTATTATTATTATTACATGGCTGCCTTGTTGCTGGACATAGGATTTGGTTCCTTGGTTAGCTTGTTCAATCATTGGGAAAGTTGCTGCTTTCCTATTCATAATCATTTTCATAAGCATTACATCTTACCTAACAGTTCTTATTATTTTTTGTATTGGTTGACCACTTGATAGAAAATATATAAATGCAAGTGACTATGTTTGGACTTCCAAATTATGATTTAAGATTAATATAATAAGATTTGCAATTCTGGGTGTTCAGATGGCTTATCTGTCCTAAATATGACTTATTAGGTTTTGTGTTAAAAATATTCAGTTCTGGCAAATTTACTTACTCAAATCACCATCAGAGCTATGCTGCATATGCAAAACAATGTACACAGTTCTTCTTTGTACCACTATCTGCACTCTTGCTAAAAATGTATTATTCAGATACAGTAGTTAAGATTTTACTAAAACATAAAATTGTACACTTACTCTCTATATAAACCAATAGCTCCTGTTTTACTAATTGGGGATATGATAACTTGATTCAATAGAACAAATTGTGCTCTAAGTTAGTGTGTATCAGCATAGTGCTGCATATGTATATAGCATTCTGATTTGAATATTGCACCTCCCCCTTCTACTTAATAATACATTGCCTTTATTCAGTGCTTAACTACAAATGAATTGTTGTTAATTTGCTTCAAAACGTGTAGTGTCCATGTCCATGTGTAATCTAATAAGGTCTAACTCTGGTGCAGAATGTTGTTTTATTAAGTTTTATTAAACACATGTGGCACGAGTGTGAGCAGGTTGAAAGGGGTGTAGGTGATGACAAAGACGTTGAAACAAAGGGCACCCACGTTAAAGGTGCAGCGTCATGCAACATGAAACATCAGGAAATACTTTGGTCCGTAATATAAAAGACAAGTTTCTCATTCCAAAACATGTATTGGAATTATTGCATATATAATATGGTGTTCTTATAAAATACAGGAAAAAACTCCAAAAATGTTATAAGGGAGACAGCTTGGGCAACCTAAATATAAAAAGAGAGGACCAATTTTAAATAAAAGAAGCAGAATGTAGAAAATATGCATTAGTATCAGGATTATTTAATCTATGGCGCTCAAAAGCTGCCATAAGTATTTGAATCTGAATTATGTATATTTGAATTCTGTTTACGTGACATTTAATAAACTTGAAATTTTTAATGGTGTAATTCATACATTTGAAATTTAGCAATGCTTTTTTGTAATTTGAACTTGTGAGAAATTTGTTGTTGAAAAAAATTCAATTCAAAATTACAACTTGCAATTTTTTGATTAAAAAAATTTAGATCCATAAATTCAATTCGCTCTGATTCAAATCTCAGAAATACGGATTCAAGCCTGAGGTGAAACATCCGGGCTTCCCAGGAACAGTAAACTTTTCAGAGCGATCGAACACAGCATTTAACCAATCACAGCACTGCCTCACTTGCGTTTATGTCTGTGGAGGTGAAGTAAAGTGAAGCTGCGTTTGTGGCTGAGGAAACGAAGGATGAATCCCAATGAGGTAAGTGTATGACCGTGTTAGAGCATCACTTCATCACGTTGACACACTCGGAGTCCTGTCCAGGATGATGAAGATGGGTTACATTGTCCGAAGAAGATATACAGTTCCTGAATACTGTACTCTGTGCCCTTCAGCCACCAAGACGCCCTTCACCATCCTATAGCCAGAGTGTGGCATTCTGGATGTAACATCAGACACCAGTGTCGAGCTCTTCATCCGAGAGAGTACTGTAGTGTGCCCTAACTGAGAGATTGTACTCCGTCATAGGCCTATGAACAGTCCTTTCTGACACTCCTAACAGACCAGCAACACGTGAAATAGGCAAATTCATGTCAAGTAAACTGGTCAGGTATTCTTGACTGATTACCACTTTTGGTCATCCAAGGCACCCTTGTTCCAGCTGTGTAACCACCATGTGCGTCTCGTTCTGTTGTTGCCATGTTAATCGCAGTATTTAGCTCCGTTAAAGCTTCTAATATATTACGGGGTATGATGATCTAAGGAGAGATGGCAGTGAGGAAAACTAGTTCTTGAGCATAGACAAATTTCAAATAGTCTAAATCCAAAGGCATCCTGTCAATGACACGCTCCAGACGCGAAAACGAAGCCTCTCCCAAATATGGTCCAAAAGTAAGGTTAGTTGCTAAACAGAAAACAAGACAAAAAGGTTTTAATTACCATGTCATTTATACACACTAAATAGTCCTAACAGTCGACTCTCTAACAATAGTCAAATCTTACATTTAAATAATTGCTAGCAGACCACAGCTCTGCAGAGATGAGTGTCAACCCCAACAGACCAGATAAGTCAAACCAGGTGTGTTAGCGTTAGGTAAATGAAGTAAAGACTGAACTCTGAAGTGCTATATGGTACACCAGGAAAGGAGTTTGACAACAGTGCTTAAAGTTTATTTCTGAACTCCCCATTTCAATAAGTGATTCAATCCATCCCTTCCTAAACTCAGACCAACTTGTTACATAACGTAATGAATAATTAGCTGACTATGTGGATCTGAAGGCTTGGATGCACTTACCTCATTGGGATTCATCCTATGTTTTACGTCCACAGACATAAACGCGAGAGAGGCAGCGCTGTGATTGGTTAAACGCTGCGTTCGATCGTTCTGAAAAGTTTACTGTTTGTCTGAAACCCGGATGTTTCACCTCAGGCTTGAATGCGTATTTCTGAGATTAGAATCAGAGCGATTTGAATTTATGGATCTGAATTGAATGTGAATGGATGGAATTGAATATGAATGGATCTGAATCTGAAAATTGCAAATTGTAATTTTGAATTGTATTTTTTTCAACAGCAAATTTCACCACCTTACAAGTTCAAATCACAAAAAAGCATTGTTAAAATCCAAATGTATGAATTACACCATTAAATATTTCAAGTTTATTAAATGTCATGTAAACATAATTAAAATATGCATAATTCAGATTCAAATACTTATGGCAGCTTTTGAGTTCCATATTAATCCAGCATACAGAGTCACTGTGGGTTCTTGTGTCATTAAGAGGAAAGTTGTGTTTCCATGGAATTAGTGGGGGGTAAAAGGGTAAATTGCCTTCTGATGCGGTCTGACTGATGGTATGAGGACTGACACTGATGACAGAAGAGTGTGAGTACTGGAACTGGCATCATAAGTATAATTTAGAGACAGGGTGAGACACCCTTACAGAAATAATGTGACTGTACATATTAAACTGTTTGAAAGTGTTTCATTTTCTTATATTTTCCTATTCATTTTTATGTTTAGTCAGCTTTTGTATTTAAAATCTTGAATGCAGTCCCAACAGTTTCTCTTTACTTCTTAATTACTGGTGATCGTTTAATCAAATCTGACAAGAAAGGGCCCAGTGAGACTGCTGACTCCTACTGAGGGGGAAATGGATCAGAGGCTGATGCTAAACAGTGACTGCCTTAACTAATACAGATGGAATGTAGTTGAGAATGGTAGAAAGGTAAACTGGAGTACCTGCCTTTGGGGTGTAAGTAAATCTTACCCACATTGTGCACGTTACTTCAGCAGCAGTAATTATAACAATTAGAGTGTCACAAATGTGTACATCTGTGCGCTCACACTGTTAAACGTACAGCTAAATGTTACAAATGTTAAAATGTTTGCATCTCATTTTTGTCCTGAATGACTTGGAAAGCTTTTAAATGTTCGAAAACAACAGAAATATTGTGGAAATATTTTGGGAATGCTGATTTGTTACAACAAGTGAAACTTTTTTAGAAATCCAAAAGAGTTAAAATATATCCTTTAGATTAAGGTTTTTTAAACTTACGTGTAGTTGTAGCATTAATTAGTTACAGTAATCATTATGCCAATAGAAAATTCCCACCAGGATAGTGTGTGTGTGTGTGTATGTCAATGTAATATTATAGAAATGTTTAGAGTTGGGCAAAGTTTTCTTCTTTTCTGCCACACAGTTTAAACGTTGACATGAGCAAGCTGTATGCTTTTAGTCATCACACACAACATAAAAGCTAGCAACAGAGTGAGAAAGTGCATGTAATGAACCCACAGTGGAGCAAGAATACGACACAGAGAGAATTGTTTCAGTTTGAGGACTCCTAGAATAAAGCCCATCACGCTCTAGTGGAGACAAACAGCCACAAATATGCAGCAAAACACTTAGTTTGATTATTTGTTAGACAAACAAGCATGTAGCTTAACCAACATGACCAGAGATGATGAATTGACATTGTTAGGAGAGAAGATTGCTCCCTCTTTTACCACACACATTTGTACTTCTATAGTTGTAGGGCATTTAGGGCATTTGTGCTTTAGTGTAAATAGTAACATACCTACTTACTTGGGAACTTAATTCCATGCTTAACCTCAGTAATAGTTTTTCAAATATAGGCTGTTTTTTCTTTACACAAAATCACATTTCCTTATTGGGATAAGACTTAAGACTTAAGACATAAGCCTACAGGGGCAAAACAGTCATCATTACTAGGCCATTGGCTCTCACCATAAATAAATAAATGTGTGGCCACACACAGAACAACGAAAAGATTTGGTTGCATGTTTACAGAAAATAGTCATAAAATAGCCTTCATGACTCTTGTCTTTAAAATAATTTATGAGGTTGCATCCAATCACTGCATGTCCTTCTACAAGTCACAAATACAATTGATTTAGCCACATTTAAGTTTGAAACAGTTTAAAGCCCATGTCTTCTAAATACAGATGTAACAATCTTTGAGTGATAGATGAGTAACCGATTAATTAACCTGCAAATTATGACATTGTTTCACTCATTAAACTAAGCGATTAATTGGCACAGATAGCTAAAAGCTTGTTCAGTTATGAATCAATGCAATTCTTGATTCTATATATTTCTTATATTCTTAATTATTAAGGAATTCATCATTCTATCACTATATTGTGTGAACATTTTCAATGAACCTATAAAAGCATTACATTTCATATTAATGTTTCTGTTTCTGTTCACATGTATTGAATATATTAATATTAGAACAGTACAGTTCTCACGTGGTTTAAGTGCGAGATGGGTCTTCCCGGGATTTCAACATTCTGAGCTAAACCCTGTTGCTTCCTGTTTAATGATAACTAAAATCCATCATACATGTAGATAAGTTAAATCGGGCTTTTGTTCATTTTAACAACAAACAGCAGTTTTATTAGGATTCCTAATGAATACCATGTTCTCTGCCTATTCATTCTAAGCTGAGTGTTTATCACGACTTTACAATTGTCAGATCAGTTTGGGCATAGACACAAAAAAATAATGTCTTTAGATGATGTGATCCCAGAAGACAATACCTCTGTAATGTAAATGCATTATAGATGCATACAACATACAGTCAGACTATGCTTTTTAATACCCTAAACACCATTAAATGTTCATGGTATTAATTTATAATAAGAAATTATGTAAATATGTTCCCACTCTCTAAATATTCAGATAGCAGTGCTCAGTTGTATTACAAACAACATGAACCGGTGAATCTCCTTTTTTAATTTTTTTACTCTCTAAAGTTGGGATCAAATCTTTAGTAATACTGCTCACAAATATTGGGGGATGCCACAAAATAAAATATCCCCTACATTTTGTGAGCAGTGTAGCTTGTGTCAAGATATGGGTTATGGAGATAGAGAAAAAAAATAGTGGTTTTGGTGTTCTATAACAGATTAGCATCTCTACAAAAGATTGTGGTCACAACATGACACATCCTTTACTGACTGTGTGCCCATGGGGGAGATTACAAATGTATGTCTTTGAACGGTCCTATTGACTTTGGTGACAGAGGAGCATTGATCGAATACAAGATGCAACAACAAAAGGCTAGGGAGAGGCACCATCTCACATTTAACTTAGTTTTATCTTTAATTACTTTTAGCTTCAGCTTAGTTGACAGACGAGCATGTGGTTAACAACATTCTGATCTCTCTAGATGAGCCTTGATAATACTTCACAAATGAAATACACCGTACACTGACAATCACCAAGACAAGACTTTTCATTCTTAATGTTCTGCTCTACAGAAAAGTTTCAGGATCCACTGTTTTTACCACATAAGAAAACTACACATATTCCTTTGGTGCCCTTTACATGCCGCAGTTAACTCCCAATTATTTACCACTGAGACCACAAATGCCCTTCATTATTAACTACATAGATCACATTTTGTATTCATCTTGCCTCCCACACAGTGTTATATAAAGCACCTAATAATCATGTTTGTATAAAAGTAATGAAATCTCTATGTGAAATGACTCATGTGAATGTTGGGGCAATCCAGGAGGAAGCTGCTCAATTATAAGCTTTTAAGTATAGCCCTTTAACCCATGTTTTCATTAAAAATTAAGAGGCTAAAATCAGTCGTTTACCCCTTTAAAGTCCTGAATCCATGCACAAACCTCTGAAGGTTTAGCATTGGATCTCTACCGACAGAGTCACTCTGGTTCAATCCCTAATCAATCTCTGTGTACAATCTTTCACTGAATCTATTGAATTACAGAATTATTGTCAAGGGCATGTGCCCAAGTTCAGTGCTCCATCAGGTGGGGGCTGTAACTGCTTGTCCTTAACGGTGACCTTATATTGGAAAAAAAGATATATAGGTATAACTGCAGATCCAGTCCACACCCCAATTAGACTTGGGCACTCACCCTGGTTATGACAATGACAAGGCAGTCTGGTAAATACAATATAGTGATGACTCCACATTACTGAAAAAGAGTTCTCTTTGTAACATGGGGGCACCATCTGGTCATGTGCTGATTACAGATCCAACCCCAAACTCAAGGAGCACTGCAATGAGTAGATATTGATGTCACTGTAACACTAAGACCAGATATTGTACAGAATGCAACTCTAAACTTACATGTTACAGTAAACCTTCAGAACCAACCATAGCAGTACCAATAAAAAAAACATGATCTATTGGCATCTGTAAGCTTAAAATGCTTTAAAAAGTGTTTAAAATCTTGACAAAACTATGAGTCCAGTGACAAGTTAAGAGCTACATATCTTTTGAAGCTCACAGTTGCTTAGAGCTTTCACAACTTACACATACTGCAGATGCTCAGAAATGTGATCTGAAGTCATAAGTTCAAATGCAATCTGAACTTGCCATTTTTGAGGTGGGCTTGAACTGAAGGCATCAGCCATCTTGACAAGTTATGGTAATTCTATAATTATCCATTATTAAAATGTCAACTGTGGCAGTGTTGATTATTCTAACTAGTGGGCGAATTGAGTGACTGTCAGAAAACTTTTTTTCTTTTGTGCCCAGTTCATTTTAGTATACAGAAGCATGATAAATAGAATAGATAGAATTAAGTAAACATTTGCAAATAACTCAATTAAAAATAACTAATACTATTTTACCCCAGGGTGTTATCATAGGGCACCCAAGCCGCTCACAAACAAATAAAACAATTATATAAACTTTTACAACAGGTATTGCCTAAGAACTGTAGAAACAGAACACTGGAGACACAGATTGTTGTTAACATATGCGTATTATAAGTCACTTATTAGGTTGTTTTACTAAACAAAACAAAAAGTGTGGGTTTATGTGGCTTTAAGTCGGTTTTCAAGAAGTGCTTATGTGATAAAGCCCTGGAAAGACCATCCTTAAATAAAGTGGGAGTGGATACATTTAGACATGCACACACAATTACACACAAACACATACACATATATATACACATTAAGTTCAAAGACTGGGATTCTGGATAAATCCTCAGTGTTGAAATAAATATCACATTAGAACTACTGTTCTTGTGAAGTTACACAAGCACATACAAAAAAAAAGAAAAAAAAAGATTTTTTGAAATAAAAGCATTGTCATCTCCCATATTTTTGCATATGTCTGTTTAGGTAGAGTCTGTTTTAATTATATTATTATAATTTTATTGTATTCATTTTTATTATATTGAAGCTCAAAAGTCTATCTATCTATAGCCCCAAATCAGAAACAGTTCACACATTAGGAAAATGCTAATTTAAATTTAATGCAATGGTCATTTACTTTCACTTTTATTTCTTCACAGACAGTATGAACCACAGATAATGCTTTATTTCGGTCAACTTTATTTTATTTGTTAACAAACATCCATGTACTTTTCTGCATTAATGCTGCCATCACATAACTTAAAATTACCTTTCTCAAGGGCACCGACATAGCCCCATACCATAAAAGACACTGACTTTTAAACTTATTGTTCATAATAGTGTGGATGGTCCTTTTTGGCTTTGGATTGGAGCACACCACATCCATTTATTTCTAAAAAGATCTGGAATACTGATTCATCTGACAACAAATGTTTCCACTGTACGGTGGTCAGTCCTAGATAGATATTGTAATATGGATATATAATTATGTACTGTGGTGCTTCATTAACCATCCCATGTGGTTATATCAGCTATTGTTGAATGTTTTTTCTTGATACAGTGCCATCTGAGGGATCAGAGAATACAGGCCTTTAGTTAGCGCCCTGGCCCTTCTTTCAGGTTCCTTAAATTGTTTTATGATATAATGCACTGTAGAGGGAGAAATATGCAAACATCTTCCAATATTTCTTAGTTTTCTTCATCAAAAAGAAATCTTCTATCATTCTTCTTCTATCATAGAATTCTTCTATCATTTTCTTACACATTTGTTACAAACTGGAGAGAAAAGTCCTCTGGCCATCTTTTCATGGATAACGCTGTTGTACCAAATCATTATTCCAATCACATTTTTGTAAACACCTGTTTGAAATCTCATCATTATTTTTTCAGCCACATTACTAGCTCTAAATTTCCCCACTCTAACTTTTTTTTGGAATGTGCAGGCCTAAAATGTTGACCAGACAAAACATAAAATATGATGGGTTCCTACAGTCTGCAACTAAATGTCAAAGTGAATTTAAGAAACACTGCATTTGTTTTTTTTTATTTGCATTGTCCATACTGTCCCAACTATTTGTGATTTCATGTTGTAAATACCTTGGTGCAGGTGTTTATATTTTGCGGGACGGTTTCCCTTTTTGTTATGTTGAGGCATTGTGCTAAAATAAATGTAGAAAGATACCTGAAACAATCTGCAATCAATACTCTAAAATTACACATTGACATAAGTATTGAGACCCTTTGTTAGGACACTTGAAACCTCCACTCTCTTTTCATTCATACATTCACTTTCTTATCTACTTAGGCCTGGACAGAGTCATGGAAAAGCCAATGCCTAGCCAGGAACAATGCAAGACAGAGTGCTGGTCCATTGCAGGACACATACACTCACACAACAGGTACATTTAGAGACACCAATTAACCTAACACGCATGTATTTGGACTGTGGGAAGAAACCAGAGTACTCAGATAAAATCCACATGGGAATGGAGAGGATATGCAGACTACATACAGAAAGGACTTAGACCACTCTTACTGGGGACTGAACCCAAATGGTTTGGATATGATTTGGAAAGACATGCACCTGTCTATGTAAGGTCTAACAATTTAAATCAATGCAATGCAAAGCCATATGGAGGAAATACCTGCTTATAGAGCTCAGAGAACTCAGACTGGGCCAAATGTTTATCTTCAAACAAGACAATGAAACTAAGCACACAGCCAAGGCAACACAGTGGCTTAGGGGCAACTCTGTGAATGTTCTTGACTTGCCCAGCCAGAGCCCTGACCCAAACACAATCAAGCATATCTGAAGAGACATTCAGACAGGTTTCAAATATTATACCTGAAAATGGCTGTCCAAACTTTTTTTATTTTCACATTGTCATATGTCAATTGTAATATGGGGTATTGAGTACAGATCAATGGCGGGAAACTTTCATTTATTTTGTATTTTATCACTTGGCAGCAACATAACAAATTGTAAAAAAGAAAAAGAGTCTGAAGAACTTCCAAATGCTTTTTATATGTTTATATGTTTAAATGTGATTTTTAGTTGTTGTTTAAAAATATTTGTGTTTTGCAGGTGTAATAAAGGCACTTTAGCAGAATATGTTTAATCATGAGAGGGGTTTGACATTTTGTTGTTGGGTTGTTGTTTTTTTCTCCAAAGTCTAGGTTAGCGCTGTCAACTTGTTGGTTTCATATGTGTTCCACTTGACTTGCCATTTGTTCTTAGTACCAGTTTATGGTGAGTTTAATATGTGTTGGATAGTATCAAACAGTTAATGGTTATCGTGTTTACAATTATGGTCATTTTGGCAGCATGGTCTGCTGTCTTATTACATGGAAGTCTTTATTAACCCAGTATCTAATGAATGACAATGTCATAATTATGTTTCTTTAATGAGGGCACATTTTTAAGAATGTCCAGTGTTTTAAGTACTTCAATGTGTAGACCTGATTTGAAATCTGTAGAAATAATGGCACTTTGTTTTTGTCTTGCTTCAGTGTGTTCAAGAGCTGATAGCAAAGTTGTGAGGACAGTGACATATCTAAGTCATGTGTTAAGCGATGAAACTACACGTGAACACATTTCCTCATGTGTGTTGATAAATATAAAATAATAAAATAACACAGACCAAATCTGTAACTGTATAGCACCATTTTACTGAGAATGCTGAGAATATATATATATATATATAGATATACAGTTGCAATCAGAAATATCACTCCCTCACCTACAAAGACATTAATACAAGTTCCAATGAAAAATGTAACTCTTCGAACAAATGTGCATGTGCACTATTATTCAACACCCTGCTTAGTCATTTGTGGACCATCCTTTCATAGCTTCCAACAAACATTTTCAGTAAGTACTAAGCTTTTTACATCTCTCAACTGGAATCATGGCCCATTCTTCATGTACAAAAGCCTCTAGTTCAGTTTGATAGGCACCATGCTGCAAACTAATTTCTTTAAATCCCACCAAATAATTTCAATGAGGTTCAGATATGGTGACTGAAGAGGCCACTCCAGGACATTCCAGGTTATTTTTCTCAACCAAGCCTTGGTTGACTTGGAGGTATGCATGGGATCATTGTCTTACTGGAAGGTTTAGTCATTGTCAAGGTTTCATTTGTCAACAGATGGCATCACATTCCTCTTTAAAATGACCTGGTATTTCTGAGAATCCATGATGCCAGGTATACAATAAGTCATCAATGACCCACCTCCATACTTCACTATGGGGATGGTATTCTTCTGGTCATAAAACTGGCCTTTTGCATGCCAGACACATCGCTGGTCCATATCTCCAAACAGTTCCAGTTCATAGAACTGTCTCCCAAAACTCTGTAGACTTATACAAATTCTTCCTGGTATGTTCTCGTCGACGTTTGATCTTCCCTGTGTCTAAAAGTGTCACATGATACTGAAGCACTTGTTGCAGCCTTCATCAGGACACCTTCTTGTACTCTTGTACATGGGTTTTTTTCTTAGTTGTCCTGACTAAGTTGCTAAGGGCCCTTAATGAAATTTTGGGCTTTCTTCCACGACCAGGCAGCTGTACCATAAGTTTAAAATTTCATTATAATGCTCCCAATGGTGTCTCTTGGAACTTTATATTTTTTGGAACTTTTCTATACTCAAGGCCCTTTAGGTGTAATGAAATATTCTCCTCTTCTTTCCTCTTCGTCTTTCCCATGATCACAATTCACCTTGAATTCCTTCATGGATGAAGTTTATGTATGCATTACAGCTAAAGCAAAAGAAGGATCATTATAGAGTTCTCAAAGGCTTAATTATATTTAAACTCCACTGTAGTCCATAAAAACTGTCAGTAAGCCTTAAAAACAACAATGTTATATAGGGGTTGAATAGTTGTGACATGGCTTATCAAAAAATACATATAATACTAACAAAAGATACTGTTAAACACAAATACTGCATCATGATTTTAGAGAGAGAGAGCTTATTGTTTATGTAGCTTTCCTACAGCAACAAGACAGCAGCAATAGGTTTACATAGTATTTTACAAAACATGTTTATCTGGATGGGTCTTACTCAGTACATATACATATATGCAAACGTTAAACTGTATGCATTTATAAAGTAATTGTATGTACACTTCAGATATCAGCTAATATACTGTAAACTAGTTAAGACAAAGATGCACTGCAAATCGCTACTGTCCTGGACCATCTCAGTAATTAGACTCATACTGTCCTTATCGATCTTATTGCCAGTCAGAGAGCAACATCGACCATTAAACCTTATACTCTACTCTTATTAAACATGCAATCTGTGAGAAAAAGGATACCAAGTTAAGAAATGTGGTCATTCATCTGAATACAACAATGATACATTGATTTTTTACACACCAGTGTCCTGTGACTAAAGTAGTGATTACCATCTGCCTGCTGGTAACAGCTGGAATTGAACAAAATAAAAAAGAGAAAAGAAGCACAGTGAAGACAGAGCGCCAAAACAATCTCTGAGGAGTAAGGTAAGAACACTCAGTTATGTCATGTACTGCCAAAGAGAGGGGCAGACAGATCTGATTCATATTTTCATAAAACATTCATAAGACTGACAGTTATATTTCAGGCACGTCTGGCCACATTACATGCCATAAAAACTGGAATATATTATTTACAATCCATAAAAAGCTCAAAATTTATTCAACTGTAGATCATTAAAAAAATTATTTCAAAATATTTGATTATACTGTAGCTGCTAACCAATGGCAACAATTAATGTAATTCAATTTCATATACATGTGCAGGGCAGAAATATATTTCAGATATGATTCTGTTCCAACACATATTTATTGTATATTTACATTTAGCAGATGCTTAAAACGGATCTTACAATTGAGCAGAGAAGATTGTTAAGATCCATGCATAAATGACCTTCTTCATCAGTAAACATCAATACCTTTCCAAGAAAACAATTCACTTTTAGTAGATGCCCCTTTAAGACTGATACGTCAAAATAATGCTTCCCTGAAGCATGCGTATGCATAAGGGAGACCCTGATTAATAAGGGGATAATTATAAACCTTCGATCTCATAGCCTACCTATAATGCACAGTTGTCCTTAAATAAACATTAACTTCAAGTTCATTAGTACCAAAAATTGCGGCATGATGGGAAGACCCGCTGAACATAAATGGGTAGTCAATATCATACACATCACTCTGACTCATCAACCACGGCCATTTTAAAATGAGTTCCTGTAATGTTGTCAAAAATAGACCTGTGTCCCAAGTGACTGGGAATTGGAGGATTTAAAATGATCTTAAGCCTAAGAAAGCAATAAAAGTTCAGCTTTTCCTTTTATGTTTCCTTTAATATTTATTTAATAACTTTCCTGCACCACTATAGTACTTAATCCAGGGCATCCAACAACAACCCTCTTGGAGCTTAAGATGTTATAACAAAACAATAGGAAATGCATTTTGGAAAGAATACAGAAGTGGAAGCAAAAGCTATCTAAACAAAAACCTACCCAGGTCAAAATAAACTTTTAAGTAAATAATCTCTGAAAAGTCGAGTCCTTTAAGAAGAGAAAAAAAAATAATTGAAAATACCAATTCAGAGAAGTTGACTGTATTCCATTATCTAGTGTCATCCAAAGATTTAACTCTTTCACAGCAGAAGTGCCATTCAAGTGAATAATGATGAATCAGTTACAATGCATGGTTAAATCCACCCATTTCAAATGCTACAAAACCTGGATGGTGCTCATCTTCCATGATCACGCTTGCTGGCGTTATGTATGTGCAGGCTGTGTGAATTACTGCGCGATTGGCTCTAATTTTGTTCCAGTGATGCATACGTGAGGAACAGCAAAGAAGACTGATGCTTCAGTGGCTCCATAAATTACACAAGAGAAAGTTCAGCCTTACGCCTCTCAGATGATCTTAATGTCTGACCATGAAGCACGCTGCATGCTCTCTCTCTCTCTCTCTGTCTGTCTCTCTCTCTCTCACACACACACACACACACACACACACACACACACACACACACACACACACACACACAAGGGAGAAATAAAACTCTCATTATGTTCATGGACCTGAAGGTATGGGAGCACTCTCTCATCTCAACCCATGGCTGTGAATATTAAAGAGAAGGTGCTGCTCTCTCATACACACTCAGATTAGAGGCTGGATTTGCTCACCCCAGGGGCTCTGTGGTGGAAATGAATTGCAATTACTATCGTCCATCTCTCTCCCTTCCCTCGCTTTTCCTCTTTTCTCATTATTTCAATTTTTATGGGGACCACTTTCCCCTTCTCCAACCATACCATCTGAAATCAGTGGCCACAAGCTGCATACATGATGTCATGTTCAGTGTGTGTGCACTATTCCTGCTATTAATAATGGAAATGTACTGTACCGAGTGTGTGTGTGTGTGTGTGTGTAAAACCCCAGAGGAGAAATTCTTTTTATTAATGTTTAGCAAGCTGTTCCTCTTTGGATATTTATGAGCCACTTGGGTGGTGACGCTGGCGTTCAACCCATCAGTGGTACAAGTACATCGGAATAATGAAGCAGCTTATAGTCCCCTTTAGTTACTTGCAAATATAGAAAAAAAAAACAAGTAAAATGTTTATCCTCACGGTTTCGTCACTACCTGTTCCAATTACCGTCATGCTTCACTCCCCTAGCATTTTGGATTATGAATTTTGGATTATGAATTCTGTCTAACGTTTTGGAATCTCTACATGGCAGGATTGTTATGTTTGGTTTATTCTGGTTTTGCCCTCCTCCTCTGTGTCTCTGTTCAGTGTTTCTGCTAAAGTACTTTGAATCGGATGTCTGAGTTCACTTCCAGTTTCTGCCAGTCATGACAAAAGTAGTTATAAGAAATTCACCTTATACTGAGTTAGCTTAAGCTTACACTGAAAAATAAGAAAACTCCAATATTAATTAAAGTAAATTTAGTAGAAAAAACGTTATCAAGAGACAATTATTGTAAACAAAACCTTATGCTAGAGTTATTGCAACTCCCAAAGGTTCTCAAAAACACGATGTGACTTTTAAGTTGATCAGACTGTCAGGTTAATGTCAACCAATAATCCATGACTTCCCTGGGGTATATATACACTCACCAACAAATATCTGATCAGCCAATCATATGACAGATACTCATTGTATTTAGAAATGGTCATGATTATCCGATGAGGTTCAAATTGAACATCAGAAAAGGGAAGAAGGGTTATTTAAGTGCCATTGGGTGTGGTATGGTTGTTTTTGCTAAACGGGCTGGCCAGAGTATTTCAAAATCTGCTGAGATTTGTATTCACAACCATTTCTAGGGTTTATAGAGAACAGTACGAATAAGAAGAAATAACCAGTGAGCAGCAGTTCTCTGGACTTTTGATGTCCAATCAACACCAAAATAAAATGATCAGTTCATAATAATCAAGGTTACTATTAATTTGGCTTTTATTTTATTGCAATCAGTACTGACCTGAGATATTTCATGTTTTGTATAGCCAACTTAATTTGTTAATAAACATCCATTCCCTCATTTCAGGTCTGTAACAGATTCACACATTTAAAAAAAGTTGAGATGATAAAACATTTACCACTTTGCCATGTTGCCATTCATTTGCACCACATTTAAAATAACATTTGTCACAGAGTATAGTATAGATTTTAAAATTTCAGATGTTATTTTGTCCTATTCTTCCTGCAAACACATCTTACAAGATGTGCAGCAGTAAAACATTTTCAAAACTATCCACATATTCTTCAGGTCAGTCCAGTGCACATACTCTTTTCACAGCCATGCCTATGGTTTTGTATTATCTTGTTGCAAAATGCACGGCACTCTGGACATGGTGAACATGAGGCTTTTTTGCACAGTAAAGTTTTAAGTGTAATTTATGAATCTAAATTTGTATTGTACGGCTTAACAATGGTTTGTCAAAGTAATCCATTGACCATGTGGTTATATCATCTATTCTTGAATGGTGATTCTTGATGCAGTGCTATCTGAGAGATCAAAGATCATGGGTTTTCAAATTAAGCTTGCAGCCTTGGCCTTTTTATGCACTGCAATTCTTCCTGATTCCTTGATGTGTTAAATGATATTATGCACTATGGAGGGAGAAATGCAAAAATGTAATTTTATCATGGCTTGGTTCACAAACTGGAGATCCTCTGACCGTGGTTGCTCATCAAAGACTTCTGGATGCTGTTTTTCAGTACTAAACCATGATTACATTCATCTGTTGACATCACCTGTTTGAAATCACATAATTTTTTTTTTATTAATTACTAGCTGTAAATTGAACCCGTCCCAACTTTGTTTTTTCAGGAATGGATGTTTATTTACAAATGAAATGAAGTTGACCAGACAAAACATGAAGACATGAAACATGAACCTTTTTCATCTCAGGTTCATACTGTATGCATAAAAATATAAGTCAAAGTAAATGTAAAAAACACTGTTTTTTATATGCATTTTACTTACTGACAGAACATTTTCTGATTTGAGGTTGTAAAAACAGTCCAACAACTAAATAAACAACAAATACATAAATATTCAAACAAACCAATATGTGTTGCAGCAGCCACATACAGATATGTGTTAAAAATATCTGTTAAATGAGTCAATAAATCTATTATTTTATTTAAACTGTCATACTAGCTTAAAACAAATATATTTAATTTAAGTAACAAAATTTAAAAAAGGAACAACATTCTTTACTAGCTGACCAAAGAATGTCCCATATTCATTTTATTCTTCATGGCCACCTTGAGCAACAGTATTGTTTAGAAGTTCAATTATCCTCCAAAGTCAGAAAAGCCATTGAAAGACATTCAAAGCAAAGCTTCAATAATTTTATTTCAGCTTTGGCTTATACAGCTGCACAGCACTCTGCTGTTCTATAGTATATTAACCCTAATAATAGTTTATGAGCATGTAACATGTTTACTTTGGGCTAAAGAGCATAGTTTTAGTTAAGCCTGATGCAGTATGTGTAAGGGTCCAATTGTTTATAATAAGTAGGTGACCTGTTTAGAAATAGAACAGTGGTTTGTGGTTATTTATTTATTTTATAATGTTTTTATTTATTTGTCTAAAGGTCATTTTACCTGAAATAACAAGGTTTATAGAGATAGCAATTAGCAGTCATAAGCCAATGTAGTTTGGCAGTGAAGCAACTTTCACTGTTTATCCAAACAGTACGGATTTAAGCACTAGAATTGAACAGGAGTCCTAGAGTATCATAACTGGACCTCTCTGGATAGGTGGGTAAAATGTATTTATTCCAAAGGAAATAACAGATTCAATCTTCAATCAGATATTGAGTAGAACAGAGTTGCTTATATCTGGGAAGGTTGCAAATGATCACGAATGTTTTAGTTTCTTAATAATCATTCACATAGACCATTAACACAAATAGACTTGTGATGGTTCTTTCTTTATGCCGGTGACCACCAACTGGAAGTAGTTGGAGATATTTTTTTAGAAGTCTGCGTAAGTTGTCATTAGTTGTCATTCAGGGCCTGAATGTTAAGATCTAGTGAGAGTTATGTTCTGTCGTAATACAGTAGTAAACAAAAGTTGACGTTTTCTTTAGCAAGAGAGTGGCCATCTAGGAGGTGTATTTGAGGTTGTTATCATGTTGGAATACTGCCCTGGAGTCCAGTGCTGACAGCACTCCTACATCTATTTTCAAAAGCCAACCTCTGGACATGACACTAAGCATGTGCACCCAACTTCTTTGGTTGACCATGGTAAGGCCTGTTCTGAGTGGAACCTGTTCTGTTAAACCACTGATGGTTTTGGCCACCGTGTTGCAGCTCACTTTCAGTGTGTTGGCAATCTTCTTATACCCCAGGGCATCTTCATGTAGATGAAAGATATAATAAAATATTTTTAAAAATGTAAGGGGTATACCCACTTTTGAAAGATGATGTACAATTTGTGTGAAAAAAAATGTAAAATTGTAAATAGGTACAACAGTGGATAAAGCAATTGCAAATATAATAAAAAATTAATATAGGCGAGTAAAGCAAACAAAATGTACAGTCTGTCGTTTTTTTTTTGGTATGTACAGGTGTGTATATGACTGTATACAGTTCACTGGGGTGTGTTTGTGTTTGTGTTTGTGTGTGTGTGTGTGTGTGTGTGGTGCAACAAGGGATGAGAGTTTAGCTTGTTAACAACAGTTAATGTTTATATGCATGTAATGTGCTCTTTGAAAATTTAAATGAAAAAAAGACGATGTTTAAAAAAGGAATACATGTATAAATCTGTTCTTTATTATTATTTTTAGATACTTGTATTTATATATTTATACAAAATATGCACCTTATACTTGATGATGCTGAATTTTACAGCAAAGTCTATCGCAGTATTAGCAGTTGTTCACCTTGGGGCTGGGTGGCTTAAACAAAAGCAAAAGTTCTGTACTGCCAGCTGCCCAAATATTGTTTTTAATGTAAGATGTTAAACCGTAGTAAATATCTTCCATTCATATGCATTTATTTTATTGCATTTAACTTACACTTACATTCATTGTGCATTCATCTGATATATATTGCAGATTATATGTTTGAACATTTCAATAAAGTTTATCCAGCATAAACAGAATAGAATGTCACGCTTTCAGCCAGGGTTGATAATGGAGACAGACATAAATGCAAGTGTGTATTAGACGACTGTGCAAATAAAGACAAACATGGATACACATACAAGATAGTGAATTGCGAGTAAATAGATACTAAATGTTAGGCTAACACAAACAGACAAAGACTAACAGTCTAGACTAACACAAAGTGAGAACAGACAAAAGCCAATAGACTAGGCTACCAATAATGAGATACAGGACTAGGTTAAACAGCAAAATGGGGCTAAGCTGAATACAGTTAATCCATGAACACATGAAGCACAGCACTAGATAATGATAGCAAACACAATACTACACTAGGATATACTCTACACAGGAAGGCACCGAACTGCACACTAACAAAGGAATACCTAAATACATAGTACAGGAAACCATAGGGCTGAGTACACAGCCATAACAGTTTCATAATTGTATTCTGGTTTAGATTCCTGATTATTAGAAATAGATTATGTTACTGATGTCTTAAAGCACTTTTATAAGTCGCTCTGGATAAGGGTGTCTGCTAAATTCTGTAAAGGTAAATGTACCCTACACAAGACAAGGGTTATACACATGACTGGAACAAGCTAACAGCATTTTTTTTAGTATGTAGGTACTGTGATGGCTTAGCGTTTAAGGTAGTGAACTATGGACCAGAACATCTAAGCCAAGCCATGATAAATATTTTGGCACTTACAACTTCTAGGTCCCCCGTTCGATACCAATTGGACTCTGTGGAGTCTACATGTCTTCTGCCTGCTTGCATGAATTTTGTCCAGGTACTCATTCATTCCAAGACATTCGCTGTCCAAAGTGCCCTTAGTGTGTGCATGTATGTGTAAGTGTATGTGTCTCATGATAGATTGGCCCCCTCTTTAGGGTTTGCACCGTGCACCCTGTGTCAGCGACTATGCACTGGCTCTCCCGCTCTGACTAGGATAAGCAGACAAAACATTTCCCAGATCTTCACTGGAAGACATATTGTGAACCTGAATCACTGTTTACTTAATCGTAAATCATTAATCGTGTATCAAGTTTCAGCTGAGTACTGAGCAAATGACGACAAACAAGCCAAATCTTTGCAAAAAGATTGAGAACCAAGGTGCCACGGTATCAATGTATAACTTCAATGTAAACCACAGTAATGATTATAAATGTTAAACATAGCGTGCACTAAATTGGAAGAAAAAAAGCTTTTTATATATTTGTTAATAAACTTTCAATTCATTCAAGAAAAACATGTATACTTGTCCTTGTTGATTGCTTTTTTTGGTCCCTTGTGTTTTGTTTAACTGTCCAACTAATGAGTAGTTCCTAACCTCAAAGGCCAGTATCTGTGGGGTAGCCCAGCAGTATCCTGCATACATAAATCAGTTACAGGGCTCACAGTGAGCAATATTATGTGGGCCTCCTGTGGGGTGAGTCACAATAGGCCTGCATGAGGTTATCTGTGGGCTAGCCCAGTGGTATACCCATCCATTCGTTTATTCATTTTCATATCTGCTTAATCCTGGGTTCAGGGTCACTGGGGGCAAGGGCACAAAGGAAGATGGAAACCAACAATAGACATCATAGACTCTCTCTCTCTCTCTCTCTCTCTCTCTCTCTCTCACACACACATTCCTTCTGGCACACTTTTTGAGAAAGCTGCCCTAACGCATGTCTTTGGAATGTGGGAGGAAACCAGAGGAACCAGAGAAAATGCAAGCGGGCACAGGATAAGACACAAACTCCACACAGACAAAAGCTAGGAATCAAATTGACAATCTCTGAAGCTATGCGCCACCAATTCTAACCACTATGGCATCATGCCACCCCTGCCGTATACTGATCACACTAGAACACAGTGGGCAAAATAAAGAATGGGCTCAGTGTGGGGTGACCCACAGTGGGATTGTGTCAGGTTATATGTGAGCTAGCACAGCAGTATGCTGCCCACCCAAATTAAATAAGGGACCACAGTGGGCAAACTACGTGAACCTCAAATGGGTTGTCCCACAGTGGACCTGCATCAAGTTATCTGTGGGCTAGCCCAACAGCGTACAGACCTAACAAATCCCTAAAGGCCCATTGTGGTTTCAGGGATGTGGGTTTACAATGGACTGACTTACAATAGGTCAATACAGAGTTATACAGACTAGCAGTAGCTCACACCCTCCACAGATAACCCTTACTGGGCCCACAAATGTATGATACTGGGTAGATTTAGGAGAAATTAAATCAGAAGCTGTCAATTGGTGTACTTACATTTACATTTATAGCATTTAGCAGACGCCCTTCTCCAGAGCGACTTACAACTGATACACTCTTACAATTCAAGCAATGGGATTTGAACCCTGGACCATCAGGTTCATTCAGGTCTAGAGTCCAGTACCTTTACCGCTAGGCTACCGCAGTCCCAAAAATGAAGCTCTGTTCATGGGAGTGTGTTTGCGACATTTCAGCGGATTGAGCACAGACGGGTGGGAGGAAGATATCGATCTGAACTTGAGAGTGGCAGCTTTTCTGATCTCAGTTGGACACTGGAATCTCTCACTCACACACACACACACATACACACACACACATACAAACTTGGTCTCACACACCCCTGGGGTGTAATCGGCAGCCTAGAGGGTACCCATGGCAACTAAAATGATCCTGAGTTAAAACAGCCGTATGTGTGTGTGTGTGTGTGTGTGTGTAATCATTTTAAACTTGCACAAGTACAGCTTTTTAAACTTTGATTTCACATGCAATTCAGTCCCAGTGATTGATGAATGCAAAAATGGTAAAAAGAACTGTGGAAAGCTGCCATAACCACTGACTGCTATGCCAGCCATATTCGTTTTCTCATGACCTCAGTAACTGTGACTGATCAAAAGCACCATCACCTTCAAGCCTGTTTATATGTGTGCACACATGCACACATGTGCGCTAAGTGAAGTGTTTTTTAGAGCTATAGTATCTGCCTAGTGTTCCTTTTGAACCCCATCATCAAGCAGTACTAATTTTGGACGCGTGTAGTTATGCGTCAGAGTTCCATGCATCAATACCTCCATCACTTTAAAGCTGTTTTAAGAGCAGCTGCTTCGATTTACCACTCCAACGTGTTCTTTTACTTTATGTTGCTAACACACATTCAGCCATTTAATGCCATTCTCAAGCAAATGGAACAAGAACCATACAGGTCAAGCTATGCTAATGCTGAATTGGGTTTTTACTGCTGTTTCTTTTATATTTCTATCATTCTTTTTGTCACTGTGCATGTACTTGTTCCTCATTCTAATAATGCAAGCCACTGGGGTGGGTTTTCATCCAAATGCTGTGTAAGCTGCCCCATACTAAGTGGCTTTTCAGCCCACACAAAGACACATGGACACATTATAGATTTTGTCACAAGATAGAAGCTACACTTACAGTAGACAAAAAAAAACTTCACTCACAAAAAATTATCCTTACTTTTGAAAGACTTCCCTGTCCAGTTAATTAAGATAACTTTTTAGTTATTAAGATGTGAAAAGTCATAACATGCAAGTGACTTGCAACTAACAAAAGGTGTTGTGCTTTTAGAGGACCACTCTATCTTAAAAACCTAAAAGATTGTCATTGCAAGTGGCATTTCAAATCATTTTCTCAATATTTTTTATCTTAAATAAAAGGCAATTAATTTGTAATTAATATATGCAAAACCAGGAGGTGTATTTTATTCCACCCAGGTGCTTTAGTGTGTACCAAAAGATATGACTATATTGTGTCAGATGCATCTCAAATGCAAAGATGCAAATTAGTTTTCATTAATGCTGTAATATGAGTGTTTTTAATTTAGTACAAAGTGCAAGATAAACCATAGTTTTAAAGTTAATGCCACTATTCTTTGACAAAAAAAATCCATTCTGAAAGCTATAATCATGTTGTCTTACAGGAAATTTGCTTAACATATACAACAGTTGGACAACAGCAAATTGGCGCTATATATCATGGTTTAAGCTTCCATGTAATTGGTAGAACATTGTCTCGTTATGGCTTTACGCAGCGTTTCATTTGGCTCTGATGAACCACAGCACAGTTATTGCACCACTTCTGCTGCAGTGATGGGTACTAAAAATATGGATCAGTTTGCATTTGCAACCAAAGGGAGTGAAAGTTGTAAAGCCATGACATGAAAACGACTAAAGTTATAGCTTCTGAGCCTTTTTGTTTTCTGGCTTGGAAATGATAAATAACAAAGAAGTAAGTGTTGGTAAGGAATCCCTGCTGCTATAATGAAAGTTAAAGTATCTTGTATCATAGTTCCACACCACTAAATATAACAGGGACATATTATGTAACTCACTTTTTCAGTGCTTGTGCACATACATATGGGTATCTTGAGTGCCTACCAGACCGCAGACTGTAATCAAACAACTCAGGCAATTCTTTGTGGTCTGTCTAGGTCCAAAACATGATTGAAGTAATTCAGAACTGACTCTGTTACATACGTCACCAACTGGCTCATTTGAATTATTCAGACTGAACCCACAACCTGAGAACTACATTTTTACTGAATAGACTAGCATTGTGGTGAAGCTAAGAGCTAAGAAAGGGAACTTCTCTGTTGCTGGCTACATATATTGGTTCCCTCCCCCCACTTTGGAGGAAAGAAGAGTTAAGTTTATTTTGCAAAATCACAATCATAACTGTTACTGTAAAAACTGTGTAAGCAACTATAAGGTGTGTTCAATCTGAAATAAAACAGCTTACTAGTCAAACAGTTGTAAGCAATCATGCTATTATATGAGCATGATTAGATAAGTAGCATTGCAGACCAGATATTCTTTATTTTTAACATGAACAGAATCCATAGTTTTATTCAAGCATTTATTCATAATTTAATTTGCATATGCATAGAACTGAATGCGTGTGAGTCAGGTCCTGATGTGTGAATCACCGAAAGGGACATGGGGTGAGCAGTGACTCATTATTATTATTAAAAAAAAAACAAGCATGAATTCTAGGGTGAGAATGGTTCTGCGGCACTGTGTCCTTGTGGTACTTTGACCAAAGCATGTGGAATTTCCTTATCTTGTAGAAAAGGACTATAATATGTCACCTTTACGAGGTGTTGGCAAATTACCTTTATATAAATGAAAAAAGTATATAAGTAAGTAAGTAAGTAAGTATTAGTACTTTCTCAGAATATGGCTAGAGGAGCTATGTGAAATTGGTAGTCTTTTAATTGTTGGTTGAAGTTTGTGGCTATGATATGGCAGCTGCTTTCCCTGGACATCAGAATAGTCCATCTTTAGTTACCTGTGACGAACAGCAAAAATGTTTAGTTTTCTGTTTTGATGACTCTTAAACCACAAGATATTTTGTATATGTACCTTCAAGATGTTGACCATGTTCCTGATGTGGCCTAGAAGATATATCAGATATGTCAAAATTGGTGTCATGTCACTTTTTATTCACTATATATATATATATATATATATATATATATATATATTTATATATATATGGAGTTAATCAGAGTTTTTATTGAGAGCCAACAGAATTGAACCAAGAGAATACCAAAGATGTAACAGAGCAAAAAGTCAATACAATGGAAGAGAATCATTAAAGATAAAACAAGCTGGAAAAAACAACAAATCTGAGGTAGCAAGCTCTAATAAGTCTGTAAATGTCACCCTAAATTCAATGCTGATCACAGTATCACAAGTTCACAAAATGTATCTATGATTTGATTTTAGGAGATTACAACTACACCATTAATTTAAACTATGCAGATAGCATGTTTGGATATAAGCAACATGAGCAGACAAATAAGTGGTGATATTTCTTCTAAATGTAACAATACGTTTTATCATGTAACATGTTAGAGAAAATATATTGGGATCAAAACAAGTTTCAAAACAAAATTTAATGAGACATTTTTACTACCTACTTACAGAGGTGGTATTTTAGTTATTTTCCAGCTTGGATCACATGAGCATAGGTTTTCCATTTTTTTAGATCTGGTGAAAGTTTGAGGTGGTCAGAAATTCCATTTCACTGTGGCCAAGAACAAGAATGCAAACATTTTGGAATAGTATTCAAACTAGTTTAAACAAGGCATGACTGCACATGTATCAAATCTTAATCAGCTGAGTTAGTATTGAAGAACTACAACCCTAAATCAGAAAAAGAAGTTGGTACAGTGTGGAATATGCATATAAAAATACACAGTGTTTCTGTGTTCTGTGTTCTGAGATATGCTTTTATTTCTTAGTAAAACATCCATTCCTAGTCTGCACATTCCAAGAAACGTTGGGACATGGCAATAAATATACTTCTAATGTCTTTTAACTAATTAAAAGCTCACCAAATATCCCAGGTTCATATTGTCTTTAATGAAGTCAAAATACATGTATGAAACACTGTTTTCCATACTGTCACAACTTTTTCTGACTTGGTGTTGTAGCTTTAACAGCTTCTACATAGAACAAACAAAACTTTTTTCAGGTTCTCATTGAAGGTTTGTGCATCAATTACTTCTATCATTATCCTTCATCTTTCCTCAGTCTTGCAGTTCTTCAGAGAGCAACGTAAGTAAACAGTAGACCATAGTATTGCCGATAACATCTCTCCCTCTCTGTTTCTCCTTCTCTCCTCCCACAGTTACTCTCCCTCTCTCTAACACACACTCCACACAGGCATCACATTGTTCTCTCATCCTTCTCTCTCTCTCTCTTTCTCTCTCTCTCTCTCTCATCTTTCATTGCACTCCACATTTCATCCCTGAACACCCTCTGTGCACCCTTCTACCTGGTGTGAAGGAAGAGGGATGAGAGAGAAGACAGCGTGTGAGAGATACTGAGAGAGATGAAAATATCTCCCTTAGATTCATTTCAATGTCTGTCACTAGCTGGTGGATTACTTACGGCCAGTGAAAACATTTCAGCAAAATTAAGTCAAATAGCTATATTAGTGGGACACATAAATGTAATTACAAATTCCTTTTGTACCCTGATATTATCCTTGTGTCTCTTTAAAATTACTTTTTGAAATAACACACGGACAGTGTATTTGTAGTTTATTTGTTGTTACAAATATTTTTAAAGTAGTTTTACAATATGATTGGATTTACATTTCTACAGAGAAATGGGGAATTCAGGTAATAGTCCTGCATTTGATCAAATACATTTGAATGAGTTATTGCTATCTTTATTTTCACTACATTTGAGATACTCCACTATACCCATCTGAGTGGCATGCAAAACACAACAGAGACAAAGCCCTGACCAATATGTAGATAATTCATCAGCAATGACAATGACATCTTTCCAAAAGTGTGCCTTCCAACATAAACATTTCTACCCATTTGCAGTTTGCTAAAGACCACATGGACAAGCCAGGTGGCTACTAGAAAAATGAACGAACTGGAAATTATGGACTGATGAGTCCAAAATCTTTTTGGATTATATGAGATATCTGGAAAAAGAAAACTAATTCATTCCACCATATGAACCTTATCCAATCTGTAAAACATGGTAGTGGTAATATAATATGGGCCTGCATAATATAATGTGCTTGCATCTGGGGCAGGATGGCTTTCCATCATTGATTAAACAATGATGTCAGAATTGTAACAGCAAATCCTAAAGGAAAATGTGAGGACATCTTCATCTCAGCAAAAGAAAAACCCTAAGCATCCGAGTTGTAAGAATAACAATAAAGCTATTGAATGGCCATGTCAAAGTCCTGACCTTATTCCAACAGAAATGTGGAGGGACCTTAAGCGAGCAGTCATTGTGAGGAAACCTACCAATATCCAGGAGTTAATAATGTTCTGAAGAGGAATGCCCCCCACTGAAAAACTGAGTTGATTACAAATTGCAGCTGATTTTGCACAATAATTTATTGTGTAGTAATTTGTTTAAATGTGGTTATTTTATCTACGTTTAGGCCTTGTGTAACATTGTTATGTTGTAGGTTTATGAAGAAATGTTGAAAATTCAAAATGGTTTACAAATAAAGCACCACTGTATGTTAAATAGTAGTTCATGTATATTTAATGTTTATGATCTTACAGTATTGATGAACAACCAATAACAGATGAGACAATATATGCTGACAGATTAGAAATGCATTCCAAAATCCAATTTTAAATATAAAAGTATTGGTTGCTTTTATTTTGATTATATGTAATGTAAAAATGATTGCAAATGACTGTATGCACTTTGCATCTGATTTTCAACCTGATTTTGAAGGCCAATTGATTGAATGGAAAATCAGCTGCTTTTCATCTAAAGTGACGTGGTAACGCAAGTTTTACTTTGTCTGGCCAACACAATGCATCTGGAACAAGACTTTAAATTTGACCTGTTAACAGGTTCCATCTATTAATATAGAAGGCTATTAATCTAGAAAAATGATAAATTTATACGTCTTGATTTCAGTCTAAATTCACAAACCTGCAGTATATACTCCATTTAGTTGATAAAGAAATATTGGTTTAGTGGCTAAACCAATCCATCACTTGGATCTGTTGATTGTACCTTCATTGTACCTGGGTAAACTGCTTAGTAGTTTTAGCTTCTGTCTATGTTTTGATATTTCAGGGTTTGATATTTTAAATAAACATGACTGAACAGTATTCTCTAGGTAAAAAAAGCTAGAGCTTAGCCTCTGGAACTGTAAAATTCTGTAACAATGTACCGTGAGAAAGTAAGATTACTCCTCCTTTTACTGTACTGTGTTCAGGCAAGCCAAAACAGCCAGCCATTATGAGCCCTTTGTGAGATTTATGCCACAAGCTTTCTGTTTGCTGCATAGCTACCACAGCAAACTTCTCTCCGTGCCAGGAGTGTCAAACACAACACAAATCTGAGATTGGCTGTGGCCCTCCAGAATGTAACTCAGCAAATTCAAATCAGTCTTAATCATTAGATGGTAAGCTGAAGAAGATGCTAGGATAAGCTAGACATTATGTTGTGTTGCCATACTACCCGCTCCTGGTGATTTAAATTTTTTTAAAAGCTTAACAAGTATTTTTAAAAGAACATTAAAATACTGTCTTTGTATACCAGCTTCTGTTCACCTGGGTAGTCCTGTTTCCGATGGTTATTACATTTTCAACCTGACCAAACAAATACATCCTCTTTGCTGTTAGACAGTCAAATAACAAGGCAGCCAAGGGCCGGTGAATTTGGGAGGGGACAAAAGAGGGTTGGAGTGCTGGGGTTGTCATTGCCCCTCCAGTGTCACACTATACCCCCTAGCCCCTAGTTTTGCTAGTTTTTCTATACTCAGTACCACTTGTTTATTTAATCATGTATTCATTTTGCATTTACTTAAGCTGTTGTGAAGTAAGCTCATTTAGAATCATTTCTGATTAAAAACAAACAAAAACTAAAAAGCTAATACAGCTTCCTTGTTAGCACCTTTGCACCATCTCAGACTTCAGTCCTCATCACCAATCCATGTTTGCACCCACACCATTGAAGTTGGATGTAAACTGGTATAATTTCAGGCAATAGCATAATAGTTTTTGCTTTCCATGTCAAATACTTGAGGGCAAAAAATTACAGCCTTCCCACAGCATGTCTATATGCGTGATTAAACTGGTCAGCAGAATTAGACAGCGGTGAGTGTTTTCATAAAGACAAAGACTCTTATGATATCCGCCAAAGACTCTTATGAGCCATGTCTATGCAGGGCTGAAATGAAATTCAGAGAAACAACTGGTTACACTGTCATTGATCTCTTATGGGCAACCTGGGCAGAGGATGAAGCAGTGCTTTGTTAAAAGTACAAGGGAAAAGATGTTCTTTATTTTCTTATCTGTAATTGCGTTTCCACTTTGTGTAACATTGAAATTGGCTTGACATAATTACAAAACGTTGGCTAGTCTTTTCCTTTTTGTATATACATTGTACAAAGAACCATTGGCAGATGTGAGCAGAGATACCAAAACATCCAAAAATGAAAAATAAGTTTGTTGCAAGGTAGAACCTGGCATTCTGGAATTTCTTACCAGATACCAAAATCAGACTGCACCATTCCCAATTGTAAGGGCAGGAGGACACAATCACTTTACCAAGGAAATGTAAGAAGCACCCAGTTATTAAATGACTTAAATTTAGTATTAAAATTAAGCATTACAGGGAGGCCAGATACCCAACAGCAAACACGACACGGTACCCTTGTTTTGAAAGTTGAAAGGGCAATTGGTGTTTCCTGAAACGGAGGCCACCCACTAGATAGTGTACAAGCAGTCAAAATTACTACACCTCTATGCAAGTTACAAATAATTCACAAATTAATTCTAAAATCACTGCATCCACCCAATATAAGAGAGAATAGTCCACTTATTTTTAATCCACAATGTGAACGATTTGCAGCAATACCACAGTTATAGGAAAAACCTAAAACAAGGGTAACCCCAAATTCACACCTACAAACAGTGCACTTTGCTCACATCAGTCAGACAATCCCATATTTTATTATTTTAAAGAAGGGAACCAACATAACAAGTAAAAATAATGTAAAATTGCAAAAACAGTAAAAGATGAAAAACCGTAAGATCTAAGAAGGAAAGTATTAAGAACAGTGGCTACACTTGTCTCAGCCTCCACCTTCCTGCAATTATCTTAGAAACTGTCTGTCTCCTCAGATAGCCTATTGGACCATCAGTCTTTGCTGCTACAACTTACAAAACTTAAAACAACTTACGAATCCAACTCCGCTCTCCTATATAACTCACAAAATGATCAGAGCAGACCAATCAACAGGCAAAGCCTTACCCAATATTTAGATAGCAGATAGGCAGATGAGCTAGCATAGTTGATATGGGTAAGCTTTAAATATAAAGGAAATATGCATATATTTTAACAAATGAGACAAATTAAGGCAACACTCATTAGTGTTTGGATATAACATACCACCAGACAGTAAAAGGACCCTTGAACCAAACTGTGAAATACCTTCATCACCAGATGGACCATTCCAAAAAATGTCTAATAAAAGTAATCAATGTCTAGTATGCATACTTTATTTCTGAATATATATTCTATTTTTTGTCACCCGCTCTAATGCAGTAATTGCCTGTTTTTGTGTTGCTATTAAAGCTCATATATATTTGGAGTGCATTGCCGATTTTGAACTAAAACACACACCTGGTAGCACCTCAAGCCTGTAAAACTTCAATAAATCTGAATTTCATTTACTAATAACAATATCTGTTTAATCCTGTTGAGGGTTGTGGGAAAACCAGTTCCAAGCTGGGAAGACACAGGGCTCAAGGCAAAGAAAGCCCTAGACAGGGTACCAATACAATGTACAGTCACACATGCATATACACACTCACATGCTAAGGGCACTCCATTTTACCTAACACAGCAAGTCTTAGACAGAGGAGACTGAAGTACCTAGAATAAACTCACAGGACACGGGGAGGGCATGCAGCCTCCACACAGGACCCATAATGTTTTTTACTCTGAATTATAGTTAACTAGTCAAAACAAACTGCAGCTAGAGGTTAATACCTAAAATAGAATTGACATTTCCTTTCAAAAGGGGATGTTTATAGCATCTCCAACATACAGTATCTTAAGGTCTCAAAGGAGACTCAAGGTCTCTAACCCCCACCAGCTCCATGATGCCACCATGGAGAAGTGAAAGAGGATTCCAGTTCTAGTGAACTCCATGCCCAAGAGAGTTAAGGCAGTGCTGGAAAATAATTGTGACCACACAAAATCACTTTGGGCACAAGTTGGCTATTTTCAATTAGGGGTGTAAACTGACACTCTAGAAAGCTGGGTGCTGTTTGAGTAGAAATGCAAATACGTTTGTAGTCATACAGGAGTTTTGTTGGTTAATTTTGTTGTTGTTTTTTTACCAGCCTAATGTTTACAAGTGAACATTTGAATATGTCGATCTCATAATTGTATTTGTCGCTTGTAAATAGTTTACACTTTGATTTAATAAACTTTCATCTTAAGTGTAAAACACCAGTGTGGGTTTACAGAGAGGATTTGTGTTTTTCTTACGTTGTTTAAAAGTGACCAACTTTTTTGCTTATTCTTTTTTACTTAATCTAATTAATGTCTTATTTAAACAGTTCCCTTAGCTTCCCATAATCTTTATTTTCATCATTCGATCCACCATTTACAATTATTATTGCTTATATTTGACTTTTTTAAAGTTTTTATTTAACCTACATTTTAAGTTGTACATAAATAAATAAATGTAATTCTGCTTAAAAACACATCTGGTTACTAGGCTGTATGCTTTACAAGGGCAAATGCAGATGTTTTCTGCTTATATTAAACATTTTGCTATAGCACCCACAAACATGGAAAAAGTGGCCAGACTGGACATAACTATAGCCTAAATTGTGATAACAAAAGGCATGTCCACTCAATAGGTTTCATTCCCCCAGTTAAACTATTCTAGAATCAAAGCCGATATAGCATAATCCATCTCTATCCTTTCCAAAAAATTGCTGAACTAAAAACTTACTAGGCTTTTATATTCTGAAACATTTTTGGCAACTAATCCAAACAGCACAATCATAACAGAAGCCTTGTCAATATATAAGTAATAAGTAATAAGAATGCAGGTGTCAATCCAAATCTTACAAGCACAACAGCAGCATTTTATTACATTATGTATTGTTTATGTCTATTTGTGTGTCTGATTATCTTATCCAGTAAAAACAGCTGAAGGCACAATACTGCAAAGCACATGGATAATCTACGTATTTAAAACCTGAAAATCTACAGATTAATGCTGGTTGATACAAGTACTAAACAAGTCTAGTCTAGCATTTGTTTATTCATCCTGCAATCAGATTTGTTGTGAGTCTACAGCCAATCGCAACCAGAGGTGCAGGGCAAGAGTAAAATCAGACAGTGCACCAGTCCATCACACACTAATTTATTCATTCATTCACATTCTTACATTTTGCAACTACTCTCTTGTACATTTACCTTTAGAATTAGTATCACTTTTGAAAAAAAAAAACTAGTTTGATTAACCCCAATGTTATAACCTAAATTATTTTCCCAAATTTAGCCAGTGTGCCCGTAATTCTCTGACTAGCTGATTTTGGGATGTAGGAAGAAACTGGGTACCCAGGGGAAACCCACACTGATACAGGGAGAATATGATAAACTTAATAGACAGAAACTAAACGTGAGGCTGGAACTATGATATCTTGCCATGTGAAACAAACGCTGCTTGCTGTACCAACTTACTATCCTGCAATTCAAAGAACAATCAATAATAAGAATACAGAGAAATAAATGACTTATTATATGAAAAGGCATGTCTTTAAATAGTTAGAGTGGAAAGATCATTTACCACTGGTTGGGCGAGACCCTGAAGCTTTGTTAATCATTTCCATTATTTGATTTCTTTATTCTATAATCAATCATGCATAATCAATCTTATGTATGCTTATTTTTTAAATTATACTAATAGATTTCATTCAGATTTCATAGTTGTAAGGGACTCTTGTGTATGCAATTATGCTAGACAAATAAACCTCCCTCTTAGTTACTCTGGCAAACTGTATCTATTGCACATATGCTTTGATTGAGCTTTGAAGTAGGAAGATACACAAACAAACTTGACAAAAACCTGTGCGCTTTTTAACGTCTAATTAAAACTTTAACGTCACTAAGGAGGTCATGTCTCAATATTTGGCCATGTCTCTACATACGTTGAGAATGACATCACATGTACTCTGCTTGTACTGAATCTGAAACTCTGAGACTGAGACAACACATGAGCCTGGTATTGTTTGAACATGTGTACACATGCCGAGCTATTCATTAATCTTGGGAGTTTTTTTTCTCCAGATGACAGCTGATTAAATGTAATGCACCTCATTTCTGTTGAAAAACACAAACTGTACTGGTGACTCATAGTTTCAATCCCCTGCATCACTCAGAAAGCTGATGAGATTTGTTAAAGTGCAACAAAAATGCCTTATATAATGTTTTTATGCTGTGATTCTTTAGCATCTCACACACCAGGATAAAGGACCATAACCCACAATGGGTTAACCACAGCCCAATCATAGAGGTAATTCTGTGTTTAGTGATGTTTATGCTAAGACTTGCCACAAAATCACTCATGTGGGGTTGTCTTTAATTAAGTAATACACACATGCATTCATGCACGCACGCACAGACAAGGACAATGAGCTAATCTAATCATTTGAATTTATGTATGCAAAAAGCAAGTGTTGTCATTCAGACAATGCAAATGAAAGGAGATTGGTTGTGTTAATTTAGCAGTGTCCTAATGTCTGTTTTACTCGTGCAGGAAGAAATAAGAATTATTTAGAAGGGCAATTTCCATTCGTTGTATTGGTCAAATACTTTTGTCTTTTGTTTGCCAGGTGCACTATAATTTAAGTCTGAAGGCTTGTTAGTTGATCAAAGGTAATGTGAAACAGAATGTTTTGTTATTACACATTAAACATATCAAGAATCTTTGGCACTGGTAGGAGTTCATAAATTAGACAGCCCATTATACGTGTAGGCTTCCTGGGATGGTATGTATGTTGGTCGTCAGACACCAGATACACCCTGTTGAACTGGAATGACTCAAGAAAAAGATTTAATCAATATGTATGAATTATTTTTTGTGATTAAATAACCACACACTGAGCTGAAAGCAAGAAAGCATGGGGGATAAGTCTGACACACCTGTGACTGGCAGCTGAAAGCTTCTCCACTGACAATGGGAGGTGAGAGGGCGGAGCTTCCACCATAACATCCAAAAACACATCCTGGGAGCCAATCAATAACTTTGATTGTCAGGCTAATTGGAGGAGCTATTGGTTAGTATATGCAGTTTTTTTTTTTTTTGATTGATGACATGTCTATTTAAGTGGTGGGGTTGGTTCGTATGCAGACCACAATCATTGTTGTTCTGGGTGCAAGGTCAACCAAAATCATTATTCCTGCGCAATCTAAACAATAGCATTTCATAAATTCACTGTTATTAAGTTTCTGGAAGATATTCTGCTGCCTTATCATCTTACCGTCATTATGTCATCTGCTTAAAAGAACTCCAAAACCTCCTAAAGGTCCACCCTACTCATAACAGTTTTTCACTTTAGAAGATCTTTTAGAGATTGATATGCTTTATGGATAATTTCTGAATTTCTAGGATCTGTTTCTAACTTTAAAATGAAAATGCTAATAATTTACAGATTTTTTTTAGAAATTTCAATAGGAGCAACTCATAGCACTAAGAATCTTCATGAATATACCCTCAGTCCTTGCTATCGCCTAGTTGCCTTGATCAGTGCTGGATTTACACCCCTCCCCACTTCCCCTCTTGCTCACACTTACACTGGTTTCCTCGTAATGCCCTCAGGCACACTTTCATCATTATAATAAGCGCTAGCACAGCACTGCACAGCTGATTTCATGGTTGTACATATGTGATTGCGTATTCACATACGTTTGTGGCTTTTTTGTAATGTGCCCCGCCACGATTCAGATTGATCACACGATGGTTTGGGGGTCAGTTGCCCCCGAGCAGAGTAAAGATTGCCTAGTGTGGGTACACCCTAAGATATGATGTGATAAGTATGTTCCTCCCAAAGTAGAACCATGGTTTTTGTGGTCTGTGTTGTGGGGCTCTGGCATATATCCCCACAAAATACAGATCCAACCGGGGCAGACCAAACATTTTTAACCAATGCACAGTCTTCACCAGGGAATTTTCTAGATTTTTTCAGCTGTATTGGCAATCGGTCATAGGGCCACAACTGTGCTCAGCAAATAAGCCTGTTAAACACTAAATGGATTAAACGATTTAACACTAAAGAGAGCATTACTCAACAAATTGCATTTTTTCATATTAACATAACTGATAACATAAATATATTCACATAATTTACAAATAAAATGAACATTATCTTCAGATCTAATTCATGGTTTCATGGACAACAGATATAAAACCATAAGGTTTATGCTGAAGTTATTACTGCCTATTTTACAGATTTGAATATTTCCTATGCTGACAAGTCATGCTGTCTTATGGGATTTTTCTTTGACACAACATTGTCAAAACAATTTAGCGTTTGTGTCCCTGAGCCTTGGATACCTCTCCCAGTCCCTAAATTCACGCATATAGTCATTGTGATGTCAGAGCTGATTCACCCCTAACACACACACCTAGATCGAAACGCGTGCCCAACCTGCACACACCCACACAAACACATAGCCACAGTACATTTTGACATAAAGCCATGTGTGCTTGTACACTGCCCAGTTGTTCTTGACGCAGTGGGTGAGGCTGTGTGTGCTGGGTTCTGTGTGTCCAGGTGAGATAAACTGGCTCAGGAGAATTCCTACACATGACAAATTCGGGAAGTATTTCTAAATAAAGTTGATCATTTTGGGAAATGGCAAGGCGTGGAACAGCCAAGATTACACAGAATGAGTCTCTATATGCATTCCACACCAGGGAAAACAATCTTGTCTGGGTTTAGGTATATTCAATAAATGTTACTTGTTACTGGTTTAGATGGTCTAGGTTTATGTTTTAAGTCTTATTTATATATCTAGAAATGTTTTATAGATATTTTACACTGTGATTAAAGGGCTTGTCGGTGCCTGGAATTTGGAGCAAAAGAGTACATAAAACACACTGCACATTGTGTATCAATACTTATATGTTTCTCTGTGGGGAAAAAAGCACACAAATGCCTTTTTTGGCAGGTAATTTGAATAACATGTATTTTTGTATTTCATACAAAATCATATTTATAATCATATTGTCAAACTATTTAAATTGACCATTTATGAGGCTAGAACATTACATTTCAGATTAGTCAACAAAAACAAATTGCTACTCGCTGGTTCATTTTAGCATAAGACTATGTTGTTATTCAATGACATACACCCCTAAAAAAGAAATTCTTTTTGCAAATGCAACCCTGACAAGAAAGGATTAGGGCTAAAACATAAAATCTAATTACTATGTATCTAAGGACAAATGGGCATGTGAATATTGAGCCATTTGGCACTGCTCTATTATTTACTGATTCAATTTGATCAAAAATATAATACAGTCCAGATTATGGTCAACAAGTGTCTTTTACACTCTTAAATTTCATTAAACAACATGCCATGTTAAAATCCAGTATATTATGTATTTTCTCAAAGGCTTTAATTTACTCAGCACTAGCCAAAACAAGGAGGTGGCCCATTGAGGGTCACAGTTAGTGCAGAATTTTTAGATTTCCAGCCCCTACACAACGCCCACATGAATTCACTAATTATGAATTGCGCTCATAAATGACACCAGATGCTAGAGGCAAATACCTGTTCCTGTTTGCGGCTGCCCTAAACAAGGTCTACTTAGTCCATTCCTATACCTTTAATGAACAAAGAAGCAATACATGTCAGGGTAAATATCGACCTAAATGTATTCTGGCATAGCTTTAAAATTGCCTATTCTAGCAGTCCTGCAACTATTAAGTTGCCTTAAAGCAAGCCTAGAGCATATCTTGTCCTTCTATTCCAGGTCTATTTTGGGATAACCATCTACATAGAGCTCATTTAAAGCATATCATCTGCCCATATTAACATAGATATTTTTCACATACCGAGTTCCGGAACAGAGAGCTCTCAGGGTCAGTCCCAGAAGGAGGCAACCAGCAACAAGGAGCTTTTAAGATGCACATTTATTATGCTTTCAGCTTGATATCATGCTATTTATTCTGTGCCGCTAGAGACTATAGCAGAACAAAGGCTCCTGCAGGAGAAAGCTGGATCTTCACAACAATAAACCACGGGCAGAAAATGGCACAGATAACTTGCAAGGAATCCCCCGGGAAGGCAGCTCTCAGCATGTCTTTTGTGACACTTTTAGAAATTGGCTTATTACTCCTGATTAGGGATTCCTCCCTTTCAATATCACAAACTCAGAGTGAGGTATTACAGGGTACAATCACTAAGATTATAAAACCAGCAAAACAGTTTTAGTTCAAGTCGTCAAGTGAGTGAAGAAGAAAATCTTGTGACTCCCCCTTTGTGAATTGCGATGTAAAGGAAGACGGTTCAAAGCAGGCAAGAAGGTACATAGGAATGCGACAAGAATGTGAGAGAGCTCAAAGTGCACGATTCTCTACAAACCGCCACGTCTGCTCCTCGATGCCACAACAAAGATCAAAACACAGCAAGCCACCGGAGACATAAATATTTTTTCACCTTCACTCTCGGCACAATGATCTTCAGATAAACTCAAAGAGACACTTAAGTGATGATTCATAACTTCTCCTGCAGGTTTCTGTTTCTCATCTTCAAATTCAATTATTGTCAGACTAGAAGTGTGCTATTTCTTTCGGGTAAAAGATGAAGGACGTAATGAAAATATGCATGGTGAGATCATTTCCATACAGAAACAATAACTGTAGATTGTATGATGAATATACTGGTATATATAAGGAAGAATTGCATGCAATTTATATGTAATCATTTTCTTCTAGGGTAAAACGCAATCAGCGCAGGTCTGGGCAGTTGTAGGTTAGTTGTAAGATTTAACTCAAGGGCAGATTTAACTGAAGGCAGAAAATGTTGCCACAGATTTTCGATGTAAATGGGTTCATCTCAGATTCAACATATGACTTTCATATGAGTTCAAACATAAATGAGATACAAGTATTTTTGGCAACAAGCATCACAGGTGGTTTGGTTGGTATAAAAAAGTAAGGATACATTAAAGCTCTACAGTGTGGATGATGTTATGGAATTTTTTTTTTTATACAATCATGAGATCCTTGTAGGATATATGCATTATGGGCCCCAAAACCTTTATGAACGCCTCTGCCAAGAAACTAGGTCTGGGACATGGATCTTTTAGGACAATTATAGAAAACATCTGTCCAAATCCACACAAGAATGATTCGTTGACTTTATAATCAGGTTTTGGCATAGACATTGCAGTCCTCTCACTTAAACCCCATTATGAACCTGTGAGAGGAACTGAAGAGAAAAGTCCACAAGACCTTGGGTCCTGCATTATCTGGTGAGATTCTGTATCAAGGAGTGTCTCATATTCCTTGCATTTTAACTCCAATAACAACAATTCTAGGGCAAAAAATTTTTTTTTTGCTGCACTAAGTATCAATTGCAAGAGTGCCATGGAGCGTGACATAGTTTTTGGATTGTTTCAGTTATATTATAGTTATGTAGTTTATTTAAGAATTAATTTACATAAGTTTTTAACATATATTCCATGTAAGATTCGACTAATTATACAAATAGACATACTGTATGTTTCTTAACCAAAGTTTAAATAGCGCTGCTATTATTAATCATAACTCTGTTGCTATGCCCAATGACAGTCCAATTCAATCCAACCTCAGTTTAAATAGACCACGTCAGTATCCCTGCTGACCATGCTATTTGAGTGGTGGATTTAATTTCATCAACCAAGCAACATTTGTTTTTACAACAACAATTGTTGTTAAAGTCCATAAAACAGTATGTACATAATATATCTGTACGGTAGGTTTACTTGGTAATTTAGCAAATGGGTGTAATTATAAACTGTTTGAAAAAAACACAAAGTGACTAGAAAGTTCCATAGGAAAAACATTTTATTGAAAACATTTTCAGTTTGTAACAGACTGGTGGAATGTGTGTCATTTTAAATTGTCTCATGGCCTCACCAGAGTGTACTGGAATGAGAAGGGGTGGAGTTACAGCCACTGAAAAACCACAGCGACAGACAGAGAGGCAGGAAGAGAGGTGGGAGGAGTCAAAGAAAATTAACAGACTGTAATACTGAATTTGTGTACACAGAGGACAGAAATTAAGTCAAATAAAACCAAAATCAATTAACTAATTAAATAAATATCTATGGTACACACGTATGGCACAAATATGCAGCAGCCAGTTCGGCAATTCTTCTCTCATTTTTGTTTGAAAAGGAAAAAAAAAAAATCACCATGAAAACTGTGCAAAGGGGCAGGGAGACAGGGAAGTGTCAAGGACATATGACGAGCGCTAGCTAAAATACATAGCAAAAAAATTCCAATTTTATACAAAACATCTTACTTGGATTTTATAAAAAATTGTTTTATTGGGTCTGTTGTCAATATTTACAACTATTTACCAAAAAGTAGTATGCTGTGATTTACCGACATGGATCATTTTCTTTTTATTTACTTTCCTAAAAAGGTGAATAAGGCTAGTGTTTGAACCCGGGATCCATATACAATACACACATGAATGTATTTACAGGTTTCTTACCTACAGGTGTATGGTGCAAAAATAACAAAGTTCTCTGAATGACAGTACAAGCAAGGCATTTTACAGTAGTCTGAAGACGCTTCACCCTTGCATTTCGCAAACATTTCAGCGGCGGCTTTGACACCTACAAACCAGAAAATCTCAGTACTCTGAGAATGGTAGCGACTAGCTGGGTGGGCAGCGACCAACAGATTTAAAGAAACTAAGAAGATTGTCATGTTTTATTCCATATTGGACAGCAACCTAGCACTGACCTGGGAGTGTGTTCAGTAATATGCATTTCAAAGCAACTGCTCAGTTTTGTGAACGTGTTTTCACAGTTTGTCTCATATCTACTGCAAAAAGTAAAAAACTCACAGAAATAAATCTGCTTTTAAAAAGAATACTATTTCTGAAAAAAGCACAGAAGAATTAAGATGCTTAGTTTATGTTGTGATGTTTTTTGTTTCATTTTTTTAATCACTCATTTCAGTGGATAAGAACACTTTTCCATAGGTGTAAGCATTTAATTTTTTTCCCTCGATAGTTAGAAAAATAAATAAAAATTGCATATTTGCTTATTTTTGCGACCTCTTACAGAGGCATGAACCTCAGATCACACAAGGCTTGGCTTCTTGGAGAGATTTGACAATCTCTGTGAAACAGATGGAGACGAAAAGTATGAAGGATTAGTACATGACCATGATCCACAGCTTGAGCTCCACTGATGCTGAATTATCAAAATCTCACAGCCCACTTTTGATGAACCACATAAATGCATGAAATTAATGGAAGAATTATACAAATACTAGTTGTCTGTTCAAGTTTACACGTATGACCACCCAAACCATTAGACTGACCAGAGGGCTTTTTTGTGTGTAAGGACAAGACTGGGGGAAGCAGCTACAAACTCTGCTTGGTAAGTTTCTTGCCTAATATTGGTCTGTCAAAATTTCATTTTGACTAGGGAGTAGCTTGTTTACTTTTTATGTGATTCACAATTTTAGCCCAAGCTAATTCCTTTCTGCATCCTCTTCATAACTCATTTTCTCTGCCTTCCATCCCACTTGAGGGAGCTAATTTCAACCCAATTGCTCTATGAGCTTCATCAAATGAGACAGTCAGGCCAGAGAGCCAGTTTAGTTTCTCCTCTCTAAGCAAGTTTCTGTCAGACTCGCCTTTCTTCCAGACTCTTTCTGGCCCTTCCTTCTCATTCCTTTCAGCTATTTTAAACCTAACATACTGTTTTTCTCTGAGGCCTTCTCTTTCCAAAGCTGCCCCTTCACTGTCCATGTATGTCTGTGTCTATGCTGAATGTAGTATGTCATGTGTTATGTGTTTGGTTCAAAAAGGCAACAAGGTTTCACAATAAATGTGAAAGTGGCAAAATGCTGAGAAAAGTCATGGGGAAATTTGCATAATGCGATCATTTTCTAACTCATTCACATCTGCCTGGCCATTTGTGTGCTCTGTGTATCATAAATAAATTCTTTCTATTTCTCTCTGTTTTCTTCCTCACATCTCATTTCACTGTACAACTAAACAAAATCACCACCATAACGAAATGTTAATTAAGTCTTCTATTTAATTAAAAAAGTAAATAATAATTATGCTAATAGCAATGCGACAGATGATCCTGTGCTTTTGCGCAAATATGACAGCACCAGTCCATCAGAAAGGGTCCACATTAGACACTGGTACATGTGGATGTGTGAGTGCTGACAATGTCAGTTGGACCACTTATTACCAATGTCAAATTTTCACGAATACCTCTGCATGTTGGATATGGGCAAGGTGGAGGGCTTAAAAAAGTGCTTCTAAAGTGTTCACTAGGTTTCACCACCTTCCCATTACCTACTCTCTTTATTAACCCTATCCATCTCCCCCATCATACCACTTGTCCCTAGCCCTTGGCTGCAGACTTATGCTAGTGAAATATGTGTACATCAAGGTATGTGTCCCATACAATGTACAAACAGCACGAATTAACCAGCACCAAAGGATCTCTATGACAATACCTAAGTCTATCAAACAAATCCGCAAGACAGCCATACTAGGAATGACACAAAGTAATGCAATTAAGACATGTAACCATTCAAAAAGCCTTCAGTTCATGATGATGAGAGTCATTTTTGCAGGAGCAAAAACAAGTGGTTGAGATGAGGGGGTGTGGTAATGAACAGAAAATGGTACGAGTGACCCAGAAGGCGAGCAAAACAGGTGATGTCCATTTTTAGGTCCAACATGAACCGCCGTACAATGGAAAAGGAATATCCTGTTTCCTGCCTTTTGCCGCGTCCACTTCCTGTGTCTTGCTGTGACCAGCACCCGTTGCACAATTTTATGAAGTTTTTTGCCCTCTTTCTCTCCCCCCAAGGAGTCTTTTGGTGAGATCGCTACAATGAATGTTTATCATCCTCATCCCCTTGTGGGCATCAAACCAACCCACCTCAGCACTACAGGACCCTCAGTTTCTTTTTGTGCACTTTGTGAGGGGGTAAGAGCAGCAGCCTCTCTGCACCACTCAGAAAATTCTATACTGAGAAGATAATAAGGAATATTTGGGTAATAGAACAAAAAGCTACGACAGCCACGATAGGAGGCGCTGGGCAAGCTTCATCCTGTCCCCTATAGGGATGGATTGATTTATCAAGGGGGCAACAGGGTCAGTGATCAAAGTCATTCCATAGTCTCTCACACTTTGTAATAAATGTTGGCAGGACTCTGAGGTGGCATCTCCTGCACAATGTAAACTGGATGGCCGTAGTCCCCGCTAACCTTCTCATAATGTGGACAGAAGACACTGTCAGCCGTCCGCAGCGGGATGATGATGTCGCTGGGCTCTGAACCATTGTTATTGCCACCTCCCCGTTTGGGTGTGGCCAGTGAGCCAAGAGACAGCGTGGTGGTGTGAGGGGGTGAGTGTTTGCCGTGACGTCGCCGGTACTTGAGCAGGAGCACTACCAGCATGACCACCACAGCAACAGCAATCACGCAAGCTGATGCCACACCAGCGAACAGAGCCACCTCGGAGCCTATTATGGATGATGACTTACTGTCAGTCGTTTCACTCTCACGATGTGATGCTCCTGAGAAAGGAGAAGTGGGAGAAATGAGAAGAGTTAGTTACCAAAGATGATAAAAGTTAAAATGTCTGCTGCCAACACACTACAGCCAAAAGATTGGAACAATGCTTGTGATAAAAGCACTTTCTTCTTTATGGCTGCCACAGCATATTTTCCAGTACTTACAGCCATTAGGCATTGGATTGCCACAATCTGTTTTATGTTCAAGAATTTAATTTGGTTTCTGAGTGCAGACATGAGGAACCGGGTACTTAAGCTAAAAAAAAAAAAGGATGGATGCAGCTATTCAAAGCAACAGTATTGATTCTGGTAGAAACACATCCTTCTATAGCCACATTCACACAATGAACGTACCCCTATGTTTAGGAAAACGGCATGAAAGAGATAAGACTGGAATATCAAAGATATTAGCAAAGAATTTTATACTTCAATAACTATTTCTAATATTGCCATTTTGATATGTGCACACATAGCACACATTTTCCCACAGGTTCTGATACTAGTCAAACATATGCACCAGTGTTAACCACTAGAAAACACTAAATGTCAGTTACACCATTTAAACCTTGTTCCTCTTTTTAACCAAATAATTTATAAGCTGTATGATCTACAGCCTCATTATCTAGAATTAGGAGTGATTTAATGTGGATCTGTTTTACATTAGAAGATATGTTTTAAGATTCTTACAGTTACAGAAATGTACCTTATAATTACTTTGTACTTAGAGCAATGTAAAACTACTGTTCAATTCAACTGAAATGAATGCTATTGTTACCACAACATTAGTGATATTCAGTCATAATGTGTAAGTTTAAATTTAAGTGACAGCAGGAATTAAGGTTTTATTCTGACATACAGTGTCACTGCATAGTCACCTCATAAGATCGATCATTTTCTTTAAAATTCTGCCATGCTGTATGCTTGCATTCATATGCATTATGTTTTCTTTAGCTTGGCTGACTGGATAAATTGCTCTTGCTTTCTGCTGCTTTACAAGAGGATTATGCTGCCTCCACTCAAATGACTTTGACACCCATATGTTCCTTTTTGGAATGAAATGAAGGAGGGCGTGGTGGAGTGACAGAGATGCTGAGGTATGCGGTGTGTGTGTGTTTGTGTGTGTGTGTGTGTGTGTGTGTGTGAGAGAGAGAGAAAGAGATAGAGAAAGAAAGAGAGAGAGACACTTTGGCAGATTGTTTCGTATCAGGAAGATCAGTGACTGTGAGAAAACACTCTGAGATCTTCCGTTTGCCTGCTGGACTGTGTGTGTGTCTTATATAATATCAATTACAGACAAAGAGCGAGTGGATGATTACAGAGATACAGATTTATATAGCTTTATGGGTAGCTTTCAATTACTGGCGCAAGACCCATGCGCACACACTCCATTATACTTAAAAACACACATAGGTGTGTAACATACCTGGTTTGTCGAGTACTTCATTAGATTTGCTGTCCTTCCCTGTGTCTGAGTGTTTGGGTGGATGTCTAGTAGGATATTCTTTTGGGAAAACATGGTCAGATGGATCTGTGCATAGCAAAAAAAAGATAACATTTAGTAAGCAGATCTATGGCAGGGCAGAATATTTTGTGTGATGTTGCATTACATTTTTTAAATTACATTAAAACCATAGTAAAAGTGTTTGATATAGGAGAAATATCCAAATTGATAGACCTGAGCAAACTTGATAAGTCCACTATCGTCAGACAAGTGGTTCTGAACATATGTTCATCCATTTTCCCCATACGGTGCTCCCAGTAACCAACAACAGGCATGGGTGACCAAGTCTCAATGATGCACTGGGACAATATATGCTATCCTGAAGAGCTACTATGGTGCAAGTCACAGAAATGTTTAAGCTGGTTATGGTAAGAATGTGTCACAATACAGTGCAGAATCAGTCAACCAATCAGAACCTTGGAGCAATAAGAGAGAATCATCTGGTCCTGTTTTCTTTTCCATCACGTCGACATTTAGGTATGTGCTAATGTTCTGCATTGAAACTCTAGAACTGCATTCATATAGACATTCATTCGACGCATAACACCTGTAACTTTGTTACAGACCAGGTGGTTTCAATGTATAGGGGGATCAATGTACAGTACAAATTGCTGGATTGCTTGCAAGCATGAGGATAATCCAGTTGACTATGGAATATGTAGGGGGTTTTGAAATTGTTTAGTTTTTAAACATAATCATAATGGCTGCAACAAACTAATCAATAATTACAAGGTGGGGTGGTCTTGAGTGGGCACAAAGAAGCATGACTCGCAAATTGTCACACATTTTGTACAGATTTTACTGCAGATGTTCCCTTCAGTTCATTTGATCACTTTCTATTTACACCACCAGCATGGTGTAGTGGTCAGTAGGGCCAGTAATGTAAGTAATAATAAAATAGCCTCTGGTTAAAACTATTAACCAGCTAAGGTACCAGCAAAGACCAGCATATATTATGATTTGAACACTGGCATGATGATCAACCAGCTTCACTGTCAAGATCAATCAAATTTCATCCATGACCAGACCAGCCCTAAACAGCATTAACTTCTGAAGCCAACATGGTAGACCAAGTCTTTTTTGTGGTCTAATGCTAATTTTTAGTAAGGTGTTTTTGCTGTGTTAAAAAATAGATATGTTAATTAGAAAGGTAGTCAACATCTCAAAACCATGTTATTGTGTAAATACAAGCAAGTAGCCTCCATTGTTAGCAAGGTCAACTATGTTATTGTGCAAGTAATAATGAGTCATGTTTGCAAGCAAAATAACCAACAGCACATTTACACAAAGTAGTACACTGTTGAACGACATTATTGAGCTACTAGCAGCATAGTTAACATCTGTTAACCAATCTACATAAAACCAGCAAGTATGTTTAGCATCAAGAGAGCTAACATAAACTTAACTGCTATACTGTGTAACTAATAACCGAAGACATGCTTTGGGACAAGAGGATGGCACTCTGGATTTTTCGTATGACAAACATACACTGATTTCTTTTTTTTAAATAAATGTAAAACACAAATATGATTTGGTCAAATTATCTTAACAATTCAATGAGGATATTTCCCTTTTTGAGCTTTGCTTCTGCCAAGGTTTTTCCTTGTAACCGTTATGAAAATGAACCGTGGTTTTATCATGTTTTGGCAGAACGAAACGTATGAATGTTTACTATAGTATTTATATCATGACTTGACCAAAGCATCACGGTAAAACCATGGCAGATTCATATTATACACATAGTTATCATATAATATCTTAGTTGTAAACCACATATTTTACAGTAAATATGCTTATTGTGTAGTTAATAATGTTTCTACTATGAACTACAATGGTATCTTATGGCAGCTATGTGTATACTATGAATCTGCCATGGTTTTACCATGGCACATTGGTAAAACCATTGTAGATATAAATCGTGAAAAAGCAACAACAAAAAAAAAAACAAATACACAAAAAAACTATGTTTAAACCATAATTAGTCTTCATATACTGTTTAAGCTTGTTCAGTTTGGGCCTGGGCTTAGATAATATAAGATTATAATAGACAATGGTAAAACTGATTTAAAAAAGCACTACAGAAATAAATCTAACTTTGACTTTTATGATAGTGCCTTAGGAAAATGACACTGCCCCGGTCCTATGCACTGGCGGGTCAAATTTATAGCTTTGCCCTCACCCATCCTTCCACATAAACAGACTCACAAACAGCAGCCAGGCACAAATGTGCAGTGAATTGGTAGCTCTACTCACTCTGTCCAACTTTCATGACAATTTTCATTGACTTTGTTTTGCACACCCCTCCTTCTTGATTCTCCAGGCCCTCCATTGTGCCATTCGATGTTGCTGAAATAGAGAGAAAGAGACAACCTGGTCAGAACTGCTGTATATACATGTCGTATACCCTTTACATCCATGCACTGCAGGTGCAATGCAGCCCAGACAATGTTGTACAGTGTTAAACATTTGAATTCATGTATCCTAAATGTTTCTTCATGTTTACTTGCTAACTGGCAGAATTTCGACTGACTACCCAGAATATCGCTGCCAGCGCCTAAAGCCAACCTCAGAGATTTGCCTTGTGTGTGCAGACAGAATGAGGGGAGAAAAAAAGAGTGACTTTTGGTTTGGCGGCAAGCTTGCGTAGAGTTGATTTTTTTGAATGGATATATATATATATATATATGTTCATTAAACATATATAAAGTGCCTCCTTTAAAGTTCAGTCAACATGTGTTCGGCTTCTTATTTTCTACAAAGTTAGGTGGCCAAAGATAATTATACCACAGATAATTCCATAGATAATGAGGTAAGCTCACTGCCTCCAGTGTAGCCCTGTCATATAGCATATATAGTTCCCACTTTTTTCAAGCCTTGGTGAGTTGTTGCCTAATTGCAAAGATGTCTGCTTATGTCTTTTCAAACAAAAAGTGATGCACAGCAAAAAGCAGTAGTAGTAGCTATTTTTTAACTGTGATACTTCTGCACTTTAATGGTACTAGATAGCAGAATAAGAAAGTGAGAGTGAGACTGAATAGAGAAATCTTTTCTAAAAAAAAAAAAAAACCTACTTTTGACAATGATCACTATTATAGCATTAAACTAAGACTGCAATAATCCACTGCTCACTGTACAAATGCAGGGTGAGTCAAAGGCTACAGGACACCCTTTTAGTTCAGAAACAAAAGAGAAAATGACATATCTGAATACCCCAGCTAGTAATGGGTAAGCAGGCCCATCATTTAGGCTATGAGAGAAGATGCATATGTGTGTGTCCAATCAAGCTATGGGCATTTGTATAGGTTTAAGCCAGGGGTTTCACAGCCATAAAACATCAACACACATTTGTGTGTGTGTGTGTGTGGCTGGCTTTCGGTCTATCAGGTCACTAACATGGGTAACGAGCTGCCGGGGGCTTACTGTTTGGCCTCGTTCCAGAAGACTGTAGCCTGCATTCATAAGCGTGGGGGGGGTGAAAGACACTGTGAGAGAAATAGGACTGGGGAGAGAGAGGAAGAGAAAAAGCAGACAGCAGTCTCTTGTTCCATGTATATGAAGTGGTGGTGAAGACTAGAGGAATTAAAAAGAAAATGCTTCTCTGCTATAATTTTTTTTTTTCAGCCAGTGTTTTCCTCGTTCTCCTTTATTAACTTTATCTTCCAGCATTTTTTACTTTTTCATCATTGTTTCGGGCATCATTTACTAAAATCTCTCACTCTCTCTCACTCTCTGACCTAAAGCTTAGTAGTACTGCACATAAGAAAAACATGTTTAGCACAAAGCTTCTTAAAAGCTTGGCTTCCTTTGAGGTACATAAATCCAGCATTAATGCATGTACACAAAAAAATCAGTAATCACATGAATCGTGCAAATAGTCACATGCAATAATAATATGATTTTTTTTTAGCCTAAAATCTCATTGTTTTCATAGATGTCCGCACCTATTAAAAAAGCAAAGCTTGTTTCTGATTGCATGAACACACAGACACACACATAAAGCGCAACATCAGCAGTCACATAATAGCATAATAGCACAAAAACGGAATTTGTGTGCAATTGCACACCTGGCAGAAACAGACCATGATGGAAGGACATGGTGGGACAGGGAAAGGGAAAGAAGAGACTAGAGCTGGCTGCCATTTACGCAAAACCATGTCAAAAGACAGAGTGACATAGCGAGAGAGAAACCAAGCCAAGAGGGAAAAGCTACATGCCTGCAATCATTCATATGTCCATGTGCATTTTCAGCTCACCCTCCCTCATCTGCCCCCTACAGAGTGCAAATTAGCCTCACTCTCTCACACACACACAGTCTATACAGGAGACTTGGGTCATGAGAGATCACACAAGTATGATAATGACAAAGTTCTCATGATTCTAGAAGTGACAGGAACCGAAAAGTATGCGCACACACAACAGACACAGACGAGGGTATTTCCAGCTTTAAGCTTCTTTTTTCCCTTTAAACTCTATTGCCCTACAACTTATTTTCCTGAACATCAAATGGAATATCATTATCAGTAACTTTATAGCAACATATACACAAATACCATGATAAGTAACTAACTAACAACATAAAAATTACAACATATGAAAAATAATTAACTTTGCCAGAAGGTAAAATTAGGTAATGCATACCGCTCTGCATAGCACTGTAAAGACACACACAAACACACACACACTTACAAAATACATAATACTAAATGAGCTAAAAGTCTTTTTTTTATTCTAAAAGATCATCTACAAAGCAACAAAACCATTAGTAAGAGAGAGAGAGAGAGAGAGAGAGAGAGAGAGAGAGAGAGAGTGAACATGAGGGAGAGTGGTGTTTTGATAGTAATGATGAGGCTATTCTGTGGCCTTGTAATAGGGCAGTATGACTTGATCTCCTCAGTATTCAGGTCGCCCAACGTTGAGCCCTTGTGCTTCTAATGAGCATCAACACTAATAAGAGACAGCAGCACTTAATTATCTCACTTACTCACCCACAGTAGCCTTATACTGTTTCCAATTCATAATATGCATCTAGCTTTGAATAGCTCTGACTGTCCCACTGCCTACACAGACAAATACAATAAAATGTGTGTTAATGCAAACTATAAATATAAGAATTACACAATTATTTGAGCCTCACAAATAAATAAAACCACTAACATGTAAAGTGGTAAACGTTATGTTGGGAAACCTGGGTATTGGATGCTCCCACCTAAATATTGTTGCGATGGTATGTACATGGTTGTTCAGTATTTATTTAAGGAGCATGAAACAAGGTGTTCAAGCAACAGACTTCAAAGTTCCTTAGATCTCAATGTGATTTAGCATCTGTAGGATGTCCTGGACAAACAAGTCCAATCCATGGAGGTTCCACCTCACAGCTTCCAGGACTTAAAGCACCTAATGCTAATATTTTGGTGCCAGATACCTCAACACACCTTCAGAGGTCTTTTGCAGTCCATGTGTTGATGGCTCAGCGGGATATTTTTTGCATATGCCCTGCAACGGAACAAGTCCAAGGAGAATTCTAACTGCACAAAACTCCCCACCCGGAAAAAAAACAACCACCCACCCCCTCAATCCCCCGGGGCTCTGACCAAAACCTTAAATTATGGATGGGAAACGTAAATGGAATTTGATACAACTACTAGCGCTAAGATTTAATGAAATCCTCTTTGGAAACCTTAAACACATACACACATAATAAGTCATAATTTAAATAGACAAAAAGTAATTAGACAGCTGATGGAATTCCTCTAGTTCTCATATTCAGCACTGGGAGTGCCACCTCTTTCCTCTCTTTCCAATTTTCTTTCTCTGTGTTCAATTGCTCTCTTTCAGTCGCTGGCTCTATCTCTTTTTTCTTGCTACATATTTAGATCATGTTCCTCAAACTCCTGCTCAGTTCCAAGCAATGTGCCTGTCAGACAACATTAGCGCAATTGCCTAAGTTCAGTCATACACATACACACACACACACACACACATACACATACGCGTGTGCGCGCACAATCACCTAAGTTAGACTGCTGATGAACAATGAGCGAGCCATTTGGAGGCTTGACAGACACACCCATATGAAAAACAAGACTTCTAAAAAGCAATCAGTCACTTGATAATGATAGGCAAGAGAAACTGGAAAAGGTTCTGTATTAATATGCAACTATAAAATGCTGTAACTTGTATTAAAAAACAACTAAACATATAGGAGTTTATCAAAATGAAGGTATGGTTATCTGCTTTATAGAGTAATGTTGTGTAGGGCCCCTTTAGACTTTTAATTCTTAGACAAATCAGTAGAACAGCAGATTTTCTGCCAGCACCATGAAAATATACTTTTATTTGTTCAGCTGACAAGTAACCCAGTAAGCTCCAACTTTTTCCCATATTGACTCACTTTCCTGTTGGACAATTTATTTTTATTTTGTAAGCATTGAGACTATGATCTCATACAGCAGTAGTTTAAATTTGGGTATTTATATAACAGCATCTCCATAGCCGCTGGTGTTTGTGTGCTAACAGCAGCAATCTTTAGCCAGCATTTCAGCTGTGATGTCATCTCTCTTAACATCACATGCACACTTAACTGGGACAAAAGACATTAATTGAGCCCACGTAGCGTCTCTGTTTTCACTCACCATTTTTTTTTTACAGTGTGAAGTGACGGACGATGGAGTAATATGACTGTACTGAATAGCTGGCACTGTGCTGTATTTGCTCAGTATCGTCACTCTTTCCACCTCAATATGCTTTTTAAAACAGTTTCTGACTTTGAATTTAAATGCATTCACTCAGTAACCGTCGCTGATCCACAAATGTGTTGCATTTAAATATATACTCACATACTTAGGTAGAAGTAATTTTAAATATTTCTTAGAAGTGATACGGTGGGATTTTTGTGTCTTGGTAACTTTATATGTAGTCATATAAAATGTTAATATGAATCAAATATAAATATAATCACTGCTCACACAAATTAGTGGATATTTTATTTTGATATATCCCCTAATTTTTGTCAGCAGTATATTTTAGCTCGAGTCCTTCCTTAAGGAATTCTTCAGATCTCAAATCCTGCTATGGTCATGGCACAACTAATAATATTGTAGTATAGAAAAAGAGGCAATTAACATCTCCAATGGATAAAATGGGCCATTTCCTCAGCCTTACTGTCCTCTCCATCCTCCCCTTTTCCTGTAATTCTTTGCTCCTGTATTAGCATTTGTTATGCCTGAAAATTGATAATGCAGAAAAACGGCTGGACTAGCACAAGCGGCAAAATTGGATTTCCCCTCTGTGACTCAGGAGAGAACGTTTTCTGTATAGTGAAGCAGTCGAAAGCATTACATGGATTTCAGGAATTGTCTGTATGAGTGTTATTGATGATAACATTTGTTGGACTACTTTAGTATTTTCCCACATAACGAACTGTGGTTAGAAGGCTTACATGTGAAAACGTATTTGCATGTTTAAGCAAGTGTGTACGTGAAAAGGGCCTGCGGCTCAGTGATCGTTTATTCTGCAACAGACAGCGCATATACGCACATATGCTTGTGGGTATGTAATGTTTATATGTTCTAACTAGAAAACTCTTTTTAGAAAGAAAAAAAAACTCTAATTAAAAAAAGGTTTTCTCAAGTCTTTCTGTATCTACAAAAAAACTCGATTTAGTTTTGAAGAAGAGCTTTTTTGAATAAACCAAAGGCTAGAGTTTCGCTTTTAACCTGATAATCATGATAACGTGTATTAATAATAATAATAATAATAACAACAATAATAATAATAATAATAATAATAACAATTTTATAATTTAAAAAAATTACAAATGGGTGGGAAGAAATGTTGATCGGATGTGTACCAATAAATACACGTTATGGAAACTTTCTGGTCATTTCTGGTAATTCTCCTGTAAAACTTACCAGTAATTAATTAATATCAACAGTTAACAGTTACAAGAAAATCTCTTCTTACCAGCTGTTCTTTTATTTAAACCTATTATTCCCTTACTTTTTTATGTTTTGAAAAATAACTTTTGACTTTTACAACACTGATTGGATTTTCTTCTGGTAGTTTGTTAAATAATATCTGTGACATCATTTACCCTAGGTTGTAACATGTCTTGTATCTGGATTGTAACCAGATGCACTTTGAAACACATTTACGCTTGATTGTCAAATGCAGTCAGTTAGATGGAAATTCTGTTGCTGTATTCAGCATAATATGCAAATCAGTGCGTGAAACTACAGCAAACTCTTTCTGTACTGTTTAAAGTTTTATTTGCAAAACATGGTTCCTGCGTCAAACGGTGCAAATTTACATAATGTCTTTAAATGTCTTTAAGGCTTGAAGGCGCCAACATCAGGAGTTTATGTTTAGATGTAGCAGGCTGTTAAACATGTTAAACGCAGCAGTGACACTGATTGCAGCCATAACAAGAGCACAGTTCAATTCGGGCACAAGACAACTAACTGGTTGGATCTGATCGTATTACAGTTTAGTTTGAACATTAGTATCTGTCCAAAATACTCTATATCTGTGCAAATCTGTACAAAATTTCTACGGTTTATTGAGTTACATATCCTGAAGTAGTTTAAGCGTTCAGGCTTAAATCGAATATCAATGTGTCTCGGAATGCATTTGCACATTTGATGTGGCTTAGTCCTATCCAGATACTAAAACTCAAAAATGCATAAACATTTTAGTGTACACATGGTCTAAGCGGTCCATATAGATAAACACTGATAAACTTGTAAATTGGTCAATCTTCTCTAAATTGTTTATGCTGCTATTTTTTCTGTTAAACCCCTAGTTAGAATAGCCTGTACAAGCAACCCAGACATAATATGCAGCTGTGTTTAGTCAAAACAAGAAACCTCACATAGTAATGTCCCAGCGGCATTTTGCTACTGGACAACATCAGACTAATTAAGACCGGTTTGCTATGGTACTTACAAATGATGTAATAGTCTTTTCCTCTGAAGAACTCCAGGCCCCAGAGGTTGGGACTAAACTCCTGAAACTTGAGGGTGAACTTGACATCCTGGTCAGGTTTGACACAGTTCAGCAACGGTGTATCGGCCTTTGTCACTGTGCACGTGTCCAGCTGCTCACGAGGAACCATGTAGAGCTTGTAGTACTCTACTCCTTCCATTGAGCCGCCCTCTATGCGAGGACACACAATGTCCATTTTATCCCCAATCTGAGGGTACAACACTAAACCCTGTCCTGGAACAAACCTGTGGAAATAAATGCAGTCAGATTAGAGTGTAAGTAACTTCATCTTATTTTCACCCTGAAACATTGTCACAATGTAAAATAAACCGAATGAAGCTAAATAATTTAGCTTCATCGGTTATTATGAATAACAAGGGTAGGTTCTGAATTTGAGAGAGACCCCAATGACTCGGCTTTAAAGGGAAACAAATGGCTACTATGAGAGTCTATTTCTTTTAATGCTAAGAAGGAAAAGCAGCAATACAAGCAACTTAACGCATGCTGTTGACATTGTGCATATATTTCAGCGCAGAGTCTGAGGTTGGTCTAATGCAAGTCACCTCAACAAAGGAATTGCTGAAACTAAGTGACGTAGTGAGAAACAATGTAAAGAAACACACACCCACACAAATTGTCTCAAGATTGCATAAGAACACATTCCCACTGCAAAGAGACTTGCTCTGGGTGTGTGTATGTGTGTGTTAGGTAGATGTTACATGTACAGATGGCTCCCTGACACTGTTATCTTTCTGATAGATTCAGTCATGCAAATTGTCTTGAGAAGAAGCACAAAATAAAATTCTAAACACCTTATCAGCCCTCCTTTTATCTTGACATTTCTCTGTTTTGTATTGGTATGAACTGTTTTATGTGCTCAACAATATTGTCTCTGGTATCATGTCGACGTTTTCAAATGACATGCATGACAGAGCCGTTGGGAATGCAACTGGTGAAGGTGCTGCTACACACACACACACACACACTGTTGAACTGTTCCATAACACCATCACATCCTGTTCCTTTTCATCCATTTTTTTCCAGAAGCACTGAACAAATAAACTGCACAATGTAACTGGCTATTCTACAAACTTTGATTAATCTGTAGCCCTGCTATAAAGGCCAGGGTTGGCAAAATGACAGATGCTTATTCTACATTTTAAGTTTTATCTACATAGTGCTTTAAACAAAGCAGCTTTACAAAAGGTCCCCAGACCAGACCCCCAAATGAGCAACCAGAGGCACTAGTGGAAGGAAAAATCCCTGTGACAAATAAAAAAGAAATGGTGAGAGGAACTAGACTCACATGGGAAATTATGCTCCTCTGGGTGAGACCAGACAACAGGATTAAGTGCTTAATATTACAATGGCCATCATGTTTCACAATATTCAGTTAGGAGGTTCTTTTTTATTTGACATTTATGAAAAATCAACCAGGACAATAAAAAAAACCTATTCATTTAAAAGACCAACCGCAGTATTATATGGATCGCTTACAACTGACAATATTCAGTATGTTTAAAGGACTTTAACGTAAAGTCAATATATGCCAGTATACTGTAACATCAACCATCCACTTTCAGGATAAAGCACTTTGGCCATAACTTTTTATGCCTGTGTTTTCATAAACACACTATATCATCCCTTATGCCACAAATTTTCCAACAGCATGTCAGACATTCCACTAAACCACTAGTTACATAAAGCCGCCCCAAAACCTTTAACGTGTGCTATATTCTCACCCTAGCAATATAATTCAGCTCCTGATCTCCAGCAGAGCCTAAGGAATAAGAACATACAAAAAAGACTTGGGAGGGTGAGGGCAAATAAAGGCCTCATGCTTTTAAATGGAATTAACCCACTCTATAAGACACACTTAACCCTTCACCTTCCTTTTGTTTTTCCGTCATTCTCGGCCTCCCCCACTTTTTGTGTGCCTCAGATTTATGGCTCAAGTTATAAACATTACAGAGATTGTGAACGTGAAAGAGTAGACGCGCGGACAAAGGCAATCGCCCGGTGGACTAAGCTAAACAAGGCCGCAGCTGCAGATAGATGTGTGCATGTGTCCTGAATGTGAGTGGTATGTCTAAAGAGGCCAGTGTGCCGCTTGCGGACATTTATGCTGGGTGCAAAGAGACTGGGGAAACATGCTCACGCTCCAACTGGCTCATCTTCATCTTCTTTTCTTCCTCACTGACACATGAGTTGACTCACACTCTCACACAGTCCGTTCAAGGTGTTCAAATATGTTTTCCTTGCAGTGCAGCTGACGGCACAGCCAACCTGCTTCTGAACTTACATATATATGGTCTAATCTGTTCCTGAATGCACTATGCAGTCTTTCCTATATATATATATATATATATATATATATATATATATATATACGTATAGATATATATATATATATATATATAGGTCAACACACATTTTGCTTGTATATTCTGTAATGCTGATGTTGATGAATTTGTCATGTTAATTTTAGCTCTTGTTCACCTCATATATACTGCTTACAACAATTAGGGGATATTTCAAAAGTAATATGAAGATTATTAAAATAAGCATTTGATTTTATTTCAGAAAAGCAAATAAAAAGTCAAAGATAATGCAAACTCCATCCATTAAGGCATATCGTGTTGCAGAAGCATTGCTAGGGCTGGGAAATTGCAGAATGCGCACTTTGCAGTTCAGCAAACATTTACATACTCCAGCACTTTCAGCCTTTTATATTGTGCATTTTCACCACTTAAATAATCCAAGTTGTTTTTGCGTCTTGTTTGCATTATAGAACAACTTTATTTGACTTGTAGTTTGCTTTTCCAATGTTCTTGTTTAATAAACATCAAATGCTTATTTTTATTGCTGTGTATTTATTTTGAAACATCCACTAATTTTTGTGAAGAGTGCATATACCATAAAGAGAAAATCATACATGACCTTTTAAAAGTTCCTAAACACTAAGAAATACTTAAAAAGTTAACATGCTTTGTCAAAAAATTATAGGGGTGTTACTAATTGTGGTTTAGTTACTAAATACATGACCACAGAATATAATCACTATAACAATTTGATTTTGCATGCAGTGCTGGTGACATGGACTCCCCAAGTTGCGTTATCTAAGCTCATCTCAGATTTCAAATTATTCCAAAAAGCATCTGGTGATGTTACTGAACACTTTTGAGAGCGTTCAGTAACTGTGACTTTTGAATTGCCCCCAGCTGCTCTACATTACTAATTGGTTTAGTCAGGTAATTGTGGAGGAATGCTCTTGACAGTCAGCACTGCTTGATCTCAGTCTTCACAAGTTTTCACAAAGCCTTGAGGTACAGTGTGTTTGGAGTCATTATCCGTTTGCAGTATGAATCCATCTCCACAAAGATCCAACCAAAGTTAAATGGTTTCAGACTTTTGGCCATCACTTTGTATTTTTTAAAATAAATTGTTATTTACTTCAATGAATTTAGCGTCCTATAATAAATTCACTAAATATAGTTCTAAGTTGGAAAAATGCACGATGACACATAGACAGCAACATAAAAGGAAACCAAGCATTTAATTAATTAATTTTAATTTCATAAGCTGTTACCATTATGAAAATAATTCAGTATTCGCATTTATAAAATATCAAGACCTAGCTAATCCAGTCCCCATTACTAATTTTCACTGTGCCTTAGTCCTACATTCTTGCATGAACATAATGATATTATGAAATACTAATGTAACATCGTGGTAGCACAGTGGTTATCAGAAAACAGTATGCACATTTTCACCGTGTCTGCACTGGCTTCCTCTGATTGCCACATTCCAAAGATGTGTCCTTGGTAAGCTGGTGTCTCTAAAGTATGCTAGTTTGAGTTATTGAGTGCATGTATGTTTATATATTATTATATTTGCCAAATGTTCCCACATTTTAATTTTTACTGTGTGGAAACATTTTATACTTTCTCATATATGCTTACTGACACTTTCTTTAGAAATAGTCAAAGTTACTGCAGCGACTGCAGCTGCTTTCCTAAATCAACTGCCAGCTTCCAGTTATGTGTACTGAAGAGAAGGCTGGCCACATTCCAATGGATTTTGGGTCCTCTTTTTTCCCTCTTTGACAAAGGTGGTGTTACTGGCATTCAGCAAATATTGTGAGTGCTGCAGACGGTAGCAGTTATTGCCCAAAGCACCTGCTCATGCTGCTACCGATAGTGAACATCAGTTATAGCTCTCGCTCATCTCAGTACCTGTGCTACCATAAAGAAGGAATGTTGTTTATTATATAAACCCATGCAATGCAGGTTCGATGGGCTTGGGAGGACGTCATGATGCAGTGCCTGGATGAGAAGTGCGTTCCTGCCTCCAAAATCTCTGATTTCATGCAAGCAACTTAATGTCTCATTGTCAGTACTCGGCTGGTCCTTTTCTCCTCTGCGGAAGTCCGGACCTGCTCCTGGATGCCTTTTTCGCTCTGTTTTGCATGCTTTAAAAAACTAAAGTACTTCACTGTCTGCAAAACCCACCCTTTACTTTACCGTTTACCTTATGGTGCACTCATGCTTCAGCATACCTGACTTCAACTTCATTCTTTAACTTTCTTCCTGTGCTGTACTGGGGGTTGGTAGGCTTTCAAAAATGCATTGTAATAACCAAGATTAATAGACAGGATTAATAGAGTAAAACAACCATTATCATATTAACACAACTGTATGCATTGGTATGTGAAGATAAGTCCAAATATTGTAACCAGTTTCAAATATTGAAAGATTAGATTGGAGATTGTAGAGATGTCGTTATTTGAGCTACACGGGATAATATACTGCTCACAAAAATGAACGGATATTTCATTAGGGGATATTTTAATTTGATTTTTTTGTGAGCAGTGTATATGAATATGCAATACATTATTTATTGGCAAAATGTTATTTTATTTAGAAACAAACATTTGTGGTGAAAACGGGACAATATGCAAGTGATAAAAACATACCATTTACTATTTTCACCACCTAACATTAACTATCATAACTACATTTTGAACAAATCATTATTTATTTAAACAATTACTGTTTCAGTACAAAATGGTACGTTACCTTCCTTTTTATGTAAGCCATATCTATTATACTCTGCTCACAAAAAGTAGGGGATATTTTATTATGGAAGATTTTAATTAGAAGTATCCTCTATTTTTTGTGAGCAGTATATATATACTTTAAATTGTGATTATGACCTTACGTGTTTCACAAAGTATATAGGATATAGTGTATATATATATATATATATATATATATATATATATATATATATATATTTATTTATTTAGTT
>JAVSBV010000121.1:7295523-7306344 GCA_033117975.1 Parotocinclus spilosoma
CACACACACACACACACACACACACACACACACACACACACACACACACACACACACACACACACACACACACCTTGCTTTCCTAATTCAGTAAAAATGAAACGGATGAGGAGGAATCTTCTTCAACCTTAGTGCCAAAACATAAAAATCCTGCTAAAATGGACAGTTTGTGGAGGTGGCAGCCAACTCCAGACTGGATTCAGGGGAATATGACCATTTTCCCCAGTCTGGGGTTTGGGAACTTTATTTGAACCCAGAGGAGAGAAGCCGAGGGCAAGATTGACCTCTTTTCAAACTCCCAGAAATTCTCTTCAAGTTGTGTTATGAAGATATCTTCCAGCCAGACAGAGACAAAGGGTTAGACAGAGTGAGAGCAAAGGAGCGAGTGATCAGTCTGTGGCTTTAAGTGTGAAGGAGAGCTTAGGTCGGGACTTTCCCTTCCCCAAAATCATCTTCTGCTCCTCCTTCTGCTGTCTCTGCCTCTCTTGCTCCAACTTCATTCGCTCCTCATGGATCTTTCGCTGCTCCTCTACTATACGCAGCTGATCCTCAGCCTAGAAAAACACACAAAGTTAGAGACAGCAAAGTGCAAAAACAAGACTGGGTGAACACATGGTCCATAAATACAACATCAATTCTTGAGGTCATTTTTCAGTGCATTACAGTGTACCAGTTTTTTATATCGGGGGTAAATAAACGCTGGTAAGCACCAAAAACACATTATTCACTAAAGGTCAGGTGAGGCCAAGCTTTGGGAATTCATTTTAGGTCAGGCATGAATAGTGCCATGATTGTTAGAAGTTGGACAAATGTCTGACACGTCCAAATAAACATAACTTAGACTGAACACCACGTGAAGCACTAGACCATTCAGGACAGTGGGGGGAAAAATACACTCAAGCTTTTACAATGCCATAAAAAGGTGATAACCATCAGCATCTGTCTTGGCACGCTAGGAGTCGGCATTAACCCATTTAATGGATTTCTCTGTTGGATCAATCAGCGATCTCCAAATACAGTATATGTACTTAAATTTAGATTTATTTAGATTGCTACACAAGGGCATACTGCTTACAAGTGCTTAATGAAATGTGATTACCTTGGGAGGCCTATGTTAGGCAACTCTATAATTAAAGCTGGCAAAATAGATTAACACAGATTCTAAAGTATTAAGTTATAAAGGTTTTTAAATTAGGCTCGACAACACTACGCTTAAATATGAGGCTACTTATCCGGCTTATATTCAACTCATAGGAGAGGGACACTGTGTTCACCAGTTTAGTCTACCCATAAATGTGTTTAGCTCACATATAAATAGTAGATGAAACGTTTTGTTTAATTGACTTGTTTAATATTGCTTATGTTTACCCAAAGAAGATGGGACCCTTTTTGAGTCTTGGTCCTCCCAAGGTTTCTTCCTAATTTATTTAGGGAGTTTTTCTTTGCACTGTTGCCCTAGGCTTGCTCAATATGGTATTGGCCTTTTATCACCCAGGGATTAAACCCGGGACCTTCTTATTGTAAGGCAGCGGTGCTCACCATTGTAAAAAGCTCTATACAAATAAATTTGGCTTTGACTATTGGCATCAGTGGCCATTTAAGCAACACACACAAGGTTATCTCAAGACTAGTCATATACGTACACGTCAAGTCAATGCCAATTTAAATCAATTAACCTAACACACATCTTCGGACTGTGAGAGGAAACTGGAGTACTCCGAGTAAACTTGTGCAGAAGACATGCAAATCCTTACTGCACTAAGAACCTTTTTGTTGTTAGGCTGTGGTGCTACCCACTGAGCCACAATGTCACATGGATGAAACAGTAAAGGCATTTTAATATCAGCATGGCAAACATCTTTAAGCACAAAAAGCATCTATGAACGCACAACAAGTGGGACACTAAAACAGATAGGTTCCACAAAACATGACCATACTGGGTGCCACTTGTCTAAGAAAAGGCAACTAAGGCTTCAGGCTCATCAATATTGAATGGCAAAAGTTTGAAAAATTCTGATGAGTCTCGGTTTCTGCTCCAACATTTGGATGGAATTTTATGTGAACAACATGACAGCATAGATCCATCCTGCCATATATTAACAGTTCAGGCCGCTGCTGGTGGTGTAATGGTGCGGAGGATATCTTCTTGGCACACTGAGTCCCTTAATACAAACTGAGCACAATTTAAACACCACAGCCTACCCCAGTATTGTTGCTGACCATGTTTATCCCTTTATAACCACAGAACACACATTGTGTTCATCACAATAAAACATCCATGTCACAAAGCTCAAATAATTTCACTGGCATAATGAACCAAAAAAATAGAGTTCACTATACTCAAATGATACTGTGGTAGCCTAGCGGTTAAGGAATATGGACCAGAACGTTCAGGGTTTAAAACCCCACTTCAGCAAAGCTGACACTGCTGGGTCCTTGAGCAAGGCCCTTAACCCATAATTGCTTGGATTTTAACCGTTGTAATTGCTAAGATTGTATAAGTTGCTCCAGGTGTCTGCTAGATAGAGAAGGGGATTCTCATAATGGGTGTTCAGCCGACAAGTCTGCTGCAACAACATTCTATTATACTATCTAACTAAGAGGAACGCTTCCAGCCCCTTGTTGAATATATGCCATGACAAATTAAGGCAGTTCTGAAGGCAAAAGGGGGCCAACTCGGTACTAACAATGTGTACCTAATAAAGTGGCCAGTAAGTGTAGTTTGATTATTGTAGCTAAAGGATTATGCCTATAAGGAAAAAAGTTTCTTATTAAACAATGCTATAAATACGTTTTAAGCAAGCATAGATTAGCCTCTTCATGGTTAACTCAAGTTCTCTATATAACACAAGGGGTTTCCTCTGGTAAACACTGCTAATGATATGAACAGCATTATGATCAAGTCAATGCTCCCTTTTATTTTTGATTATTTAAAGCTCATAGGGGATCATGTGTCATTATAAACAAATGAAAACATACCAGTTTAGCCTGTGCTTCAGCAATCTTTCTGTTGTTCTCTTCCAAAATTTTCTCCAGTTCCTCCCGTTTGGATTTTTCTTCTTCCTACAGGGATGACACGGTGGTATGTTAGGCTAATCAAAACAATTCCAGGAAAGTAAACCCCATACATTCAGTCTCACATGCAAGCACTCCTACACTCGCTACATACATAGTACCAACCAGATCCACTCACAGCACTAAAGCTTTCATTCTCTCACACTTCACATTTGCAAACAGAATTAACCTCCCGTGTATATTCTCCTTTGCGTCAAAGATCAAAAACCCTCCCGTGACTGACTTTAATCACACACTTATAACCCCACCATGTCTTATTCAAACACTCAGAAGTGCACTCATGAACATCCATACAGAAACACTGACTAATAAAGAATCTTGTTTGAAGATAAATCATATAGCTTTTTTTCTATTCTATAAGCATCCATAAGCATTTTTTTTACAGAAAACAAAACAGAATAATTAAGACAAAGGAGAGAGATAGTAGTGAATAGTAAGTAGTAGCTCACCAATGCTTGTATACCTACGCTTTTTTCCATTGACTGTGTACTGTACCTACACAACTGCTGATTAAAGGGGAGAGTATTTACTGCCTGGTCCCGCGTGTGTCCCGTCCTGGACAGCGATGCGCTTCCCCTTTAAAATCTCAGCTCTGAGCCGCTAGTACGAGCTAGTGCTCTTACACAGCAACACGACATGCAGTATAGCACATTGCAGTAGAGTCAAAGTGATAGTGTGTTGGACAGCAGAGTGAAGAATGTCAGTAAAACATTACCATGTGTGGACATGAACAATCGCGGGACGTCAGGCTATTACTGTTAAAAAGGTGTTAACAGCTGCAACAACACAAAAACGGGATCATTTATTACATGGCTGGATGTATCTGCGAGTCAAAACTAGATGGTCGTAGTTTGTGTGTGAAATTAGATGTGATTTCTGTATGTAGGTGCACCAGCAAAAGCCGGCATTCCTGAGGAAAAGCAAGTCATGAGCACACAATAGTACATTTACAATACTTCTTTAAACATATGAATAAAAATTGATAAGAGTGGTTAGAAGACAGTGAAGTGGCCTTCAAAAATGGGTACACATACAGAAAAACACAGGGAAGAAAATGTACTGACAAATAAAATCCTGGCTATAACGCTACATACTGTACCATAGAATCGAACCTTCAAATTTGAAAATGTACCAATTTCGTGGATATGGCTTGCACAAGAGGAGCCTTACATCATTACTTCTTATTTCATTCTTAATATTTTTGATCACAGGTCACTATCATGATTTCTCCTCCTCTGCATTTCTTGCCGTTACATGCATGTACTTGTGCAGCACCTTCCTACAAGCAGCCTAAACACCAATATATCTGCACCTGTGCCTCATCTTTCCCCCACTTTCACTATTTTGCTTGCAATTCAACTATGGTTTGAAATTCTCAGACTCAGTCTTTGGGTCTCTTATTCAACTTTTGTCATAGGACTCTAATTTGACAGACTGACTTTATATTTGAATGAAATAGCTATTTGTGCCAAAGAGCTCATCATTACATGTGCCATATTGTATCATGTAATAACTTATATTCCCAAATTTACTTCCTATGTAATGTCCACAAGTGTAAATAAAAGTGTAATGGCATCTAATAGCTCTCTATCAAATTCTTCAATAAATGCAATAATCAAACTGAAAGCGTAGCTTCTAACTTATGGAAACGAAACCAGTAGTGGCAAAATAATTTAAGTGGGAATAGGAAATACATTTTAAAAGATTTCAGTTTCATCTCATCATTTTTATTAGTGTTGTAGACTGGATAGTAGTGTGAGGGGCATGGGGTAAACTATTTCATCATTTTTTTATTTTCCCGTTGGCGGTTGGGTATAGTAATTTATAACATGTCTTAAGGGGATGTCCTGTCAAATGTGCCTGGGCAACAGGAGAGCACACTGCTAGGAAATTTGAGTTGCTGACACTCAGGAGAGGATTTAACTGTACAATTAAATAACTAGATTTTAATTTGTACTGTTATAACTCCCTTTACTTAGGTAAGCAATTAAGGCCTACAAATAAGGCCTAGATGACAATATGTAGCACAAGCATTACTTAGAGTAACTTGGACATTTTCTGAGACCTGTGACTGTAACTAAAATAAGATTTGAAAAAGGAGGAAAGCAACTCAAGAGAACAATAAGGGCAAAAAACAGAATAACAAAGAATAAACCTAACTAAAAAACAGAAAAAAGTCTTATGAAAAGTCTTTTTTTTTTTTTTATTAAAAGTGTTACATTGAACGAAAGGACATCTGGAGCAGTGAATAGACTAAGGAAGGTTGAAAGGACAAGAAAAAGTATTAATATCCTGCTGCCGTGACACAACTTTTGCCCTTGCCACTGTCCCCCTTCAAAAAAAAAAAAAAAATCGCCTAGCATAATTACATAGCAACATTTCCCACTAAACCAAATGTCAAGGAAACACCCAATAAAAAAAATAAATAAAAAAGTAAAATAAACTAACAAAACTAAATCTGTCTGCCTCAACAACTGTGCCTAACCATATTGCCTCGTTTTTAGTACGTGAATTAACATCTAGCATTTCACCTCCCATCTATGCGTGTGATAATTCAGTCTCACCTTCCCATTGCATTTATTGTGCCAGCTGTCTGTCATACGTTATGACCCTTCCACTAGATCTACAGTCACAAAACAGCCCTTAAGCCTATCCCCAGCCTCTCTCAAGTGGCGCGTGCCAGGTTGTGCCACGGCAGCTGGTAAAATAGCCATTCCAAACGACCGAGCGTTACCTCGCGGGCTTTCTGTGCGCTCAGCTCTGCCTGCCTTTGCCTCTCGAGCTCCTGCAGCAGCTGTGCCTCCATGATGCGCTTGGCCTCCTCGACGCGACGCAGCACCTCGCGCTCAATCTCGTCACGCCGCTTCTCTAGCTCCTCCTCCACACGACGTGCTACCATCTCCTCCACTCGCCGTGCCGTCTCCTCTTCGATAAGACGCTCCTCAATTTCTTGCTGACGACTGTAAATACAGGGTTAGAAAAGATGGTACTTTGAGTTAGGTGCCTCAATAAACACTTTTTTGTTTTGAAGGCTGGACATCAGATAACTGTAGTAAAGCCTCAGATTTTACTACAATCTTAAAAACTGCTTTTCAGTAGTGACTACACTAATGTAGCTTACTGATAATGTAATGAAATACTTCAGAGTTTTGTGAATACCTGTCACCATTTGGTCTGCACTCACCAATCACTATTAGGCACATCTTATTTTTAATACTCGCTGTACATTTTATACTTACCATATATACTGCTCACATAAATATAGGGATATTACAAAACGTACTATCCCTTAATTAAATATCCTCTAACTTTTATGAACAGTGTAGCTGCACTCTACATACAAATGCAGTTCTACAGTTACAGACTATAGTCCATCTATCTCTCTCCATACAGAACAGTTGGTTCTCAAATGTTCAGCACCTTATAGCCAACAGTTTTTTATGATCATTGTTGTCCATTACGTTGACTAATTGTTACAAGCCAATAAGGTAGATGTGCCTAATATAACACAAGTGTTAAAAATCTTGAGCAGCACTGCTGTGGCTAATCCAGTATTACCACCACAACAGTGCAGAGCTAAAAATGATCAACGACCAAAATATACTGCTCACGAAAATTATGAAATAATAATAAAATATCCCCTAATTTTTGTGGGCAGTGTAGTGCCTGATCTGTGGTGTTACTGTGAGGGTCCGGACTGTTAGAGAACAGAGTAAAGGAAGATTAACAAAGTAAGTAGTGAAACAGATGGTCAGTAAATGATAAAAATAGCCATTGAATATAGAAACAAGATGATGTACCTACTACAGTAATCAGTGAGTATATATTCAAAACTGTTCATGATGGAAATACCACTACCCCCCCTCACACACACACACACACACCCACCAACCCCCCCAGTGCCCAAACGTGACTGAAAATGTAATTGCATAATAAAGACAGAAGTCTTAAATACACACAATGTTGAGTATAGATATACATCAGCAGTTCCTGCTCAAATTCAATTTTTGAACACCAGCCAGTGGAATATGATACTACAGCCCATCTCCAGTGTCCCTTTTCAAATTTTTATTGGCATGGCCTGAACAGGGGTCATCCAAGCCATGCCCTGGGGTCAGAATCACTCCCAACCAAAAACGGACAGAGTGCTTTCAGGGTTCAGATGGCAATGTAGCCTAGCCTGAGGCTGATCCTAGAGCCTAACATCACCCACTTTCTTACTTGAACTCCATCTCTCACATCCTGTTCTTTATTAGATTCCCCCTCTTTGTTTCTACAAAGAAATGGCCCAAACATACTCAGGCAAGTCTATGAGGCGTGTTAACTCACAACGGCTGCTGACCTGTGTGATTAGATTACCATGCAGGACATCTGTGTGTTTAAGTTATAACTTGCAAATGTGGCAAAATGAAGCAGGAATTTAAAACAGACACACCCTAGCTCGGTTTACACACATTTAAATATATTCCGCACAACAACGTGGAAGATAAACAACATACTTAATACTGACTTACGTCACACGTCACTGAATCAGGTATCTATATTTCAAAGTGGAAGATTTGTAACTGTCAGCATGTTTCCCCATCCATATTTCTATACATATAATTGTTGCTTAAGAATTGGCTAATGGAACTTGCCGGTGCCACAGAGTTTAATCAATATGGTTCTAGGCATACAATGCCCATTTCCACAGAGTAGTAATTTACTAAACAAGATTGCATTTGACATGACTGACTTCCCATTAATTAAGGTTAAACAAATCTATAGTAAGGGTGGAGGATTAAGACACTATAACAATATCCTCACAATATACGACATTTATCACGAAATGCATCAGCAGCAACATTTTCTTAAACTACTATTCTAATATTATGCCATACTTAGTAAACTGATTTGTATTCAAAATGGGATGCACATCACCCAATTAAACATGACAAAAGACACTTTTTATAATGAAACATTAATTGGTGAGTGTTAACAACATTTTCAATATGCTTAAAAAAGCACATTGTCTATTCCAATACCAAAATACGATACGATAAAATATCAATTTACAGTATAGACTCTTGTAGACGGTATCGTTCACTCATTAGATTATTTCATTTCATTCTGATTCATTTCTTTTCATTACTTACATACTACCTACCTGCAAAAGTTATCAACCACAGACAATGCTGTAACCACGTGACTACAACATCTCTTTGTTAAATCTTTAGGAACAATTTGGCAGACTTCCCTCTGGTAGGGATGTAGAAAACTAGACACTGCACTAAAGAGTCAATCCTCACATGGTTAGCATACACTATACTCCCAGTTTTGCAGTCTTGAAAAATATCAGCAACTGTAAAATAATTATTTAATCCAAACAGCTGATTTAGTGCCACTGTAATCCATACTCCCATATTAGGGGTGCACTGATCCGATATAAATGTACTAAGTTGCTATTTATTTGTCTCGAAAACAATTAAAGTAATTGTGCTGGCACAGCGTGCAAATTCCAAATTTAAAAGGAGTCAAACACCTTAAACTATATTTATATATTAATTCATATATTATATTTTATGTTGTATTCTGCAGTGCTACTGCTACCCCTTGCAGCATTTGTTTTGAGGATGCAAGTTGCCATCAAACTTAATTAATGTCTAGCAGAGCAAGTGTCACAAAAGTAAAGGGAATGGATCTTTTGGAAAAAAAAAATCTGTTTGTAGCTCCCCCCAAATTAATGTGTACTCACATTAGGCAATCTGTACCATGCCAGAGCACACAACACCCCAAGCAGTGGTTCGTTTAACTAGTGTGAATGCTTAGTGCCGCACCTAGGCGAGAGATGGAACAATTTGCTCAGGGCTGCATGAAGAGGACGGCTCATAGCACAGAACTCAATGCTGTTGAGCTGCGTGTCAGTGCTCATAAAAATGTCTCCAAAAAGCCAAATTAAGTACAACCATAAAGTCCATTGTTCTCTTCAATGACATTTTACTCCAGCACAGAAAGCAGCCCCGAGCGTGCAGGTCAGTGGCCATTTGGGTACGATTGTGCTCTGGCGTCCTACAAGGTAACAGGGCATAGTGTGAATATTCGCTTGATTCGAGTGATAAAGCCTCTTCAGGTAGTGTATTGACATGCAGTTAATGATCAAATCATCATCAGATAGTTCCAGTTGCCTGGCTATTCAAGTGGCCATATAAATAGCATACTCCAATTTAGAAATATTAAGACAGCTAATAAAGAGTGAGACTATATCCCAGTAAACAGATTTAGATGTAACAGATGTATAACCAATTCCAATCTGTTTTCTTAGTCTTTGCATGCGTGCACGACATGGCAGCCAGGTCGTTTTATTCTAAAGAGCTGATTTTAACAGGCCTCTATTGAACGGTGGGTTTTCCTTCACAAAGGATCTAGCAACCCTGGAATTAAACGTTCCAGAGGATTAAAGGCAGCAAAACAGCCATCAAACACTTTGTGGGGACTCAGAAATGCATACATGACTACTACTTTATACTGGAAAATTAAGAATTTGTATATTTAAAGCTGAAGTTTACATCATAACAAATCCAATTACTACCCCAAAGGCTTGTATACGCGGTCATTGGGATTTCTGACAAAGCCTGATTTTTAGCAGCTATGGGAATATTAAGTATGTTGCACGTACACGCATGCAATGAGCTCGGTAATACTGAGGGGTTTTTTTTTGTTGTTGTTGTTGTTTTGGGGGGTGGGGGGTTGGCTCCAAATACCAAATACAATGAACAATGCAATCTGGAAGCAGGAGCTATTCAGAACGTCATCTACATTGATCATTTTCCTAATCACCACCCATTAAGGTGGATACATTTATCATACAGTGAAAAGGGGGAGGGGGAAATTAAAAACAGCATGTTTTACAGCTATCATTTGGATAACATGGTTCGAATGTGCAGTCTTGTACCCTTGATTCTACAACTGTCTAATTTGTTTCGATTTGACCTTGGTGTAGTTTAATTATCTATGGGAAACTTGGTTGGTGTGGCTTGATGCTTTAAACTGTATTTAATTGATTTCTGAATTATGTACTTTCGCACCTAGACAGACTAAACAAACGGGCAGTCACTATTGAGCTCCAACAAAAAAATGCCTGTCATAGGAGAGTGGTGGTTTTTTTTGCTGAAAACGGGTAGGGGAAAGAGTGTGCATTACACAATGTAGCAGGCTAAGTTAGCAATGCTACAGTATTGTCATCACATGGACAATACAGCCGGTTACTTATGTAACGCAGACAAACTTACATCTTCCTCTGTCTCTCCATCTCTACTTTCTTCTCCTCCTCCTCCTTCCTCTGCTTCTCCTCCGCGGCGGTACGTTTGCTCAGTGTGCGGCCAAACATGTCCACTCTCTCGGGCGGAGACGCGGCCCGGCTTCGCTCTCTGTTCGACCTGGAGTGCGAGCGCGAGTCTCTGCGGCGGCTCCTCTTGTTTTCCCGGGAGCGGGAGCGCTTCTTGCTCCTCTCTCGGTCTTTGGATCGGGAGTGTGATCTGGAGCGGCTCTGGCGTTTCTTACTGTGCTTACTACCGCCGCTGCTTTTACCATGTTTAGAGCGGGACGAGCTGCGGCTCCGCGAGCGCCCCATTGCTGCACCAGTTCTGAACACTAAACACAGCCACTAACCCGTACAGTAGCACCAAATCCAACCTCTCTCCCGATTAGATATTTTACAGTTTGATAGAAAAGGCTTATGCCTACGTTTTAAAGTTTAAATGGAGTTTC
>JAVSBV010000121.1:7306444-7319949 GCA_033117975.1 Parotocinclus spilosoma
ATTTTTCTGTATCCTTCCCCAGCTTTGTGCTTCGAGACAATTTTGTCTCGGAGGTCTACAGACAATTCCTTTGACTTCATGCTTGGTGTTTGCGCTATATGGAATAAGGAATAAGGCTGTAACGTAACAAAATGTGGAAAAAGTGAAGCACTGTGAATACTTTCCGGTTGCACTATATATATATATATATTATAAGTAGTACTCTCCAGTTTTTCCACCCACTACTTATATATCCTCTTTAACACATAATTATACAAACTGGTTCACATTCATTTAAGTTTTTTTTTATCTGGTCTGATCTTTTATGTTGTTCATGATAATATGTTAAAATTTAATTTTTGGCTTCTGTCAAACAGAGGTATCAGGTCCTCATAGCTTCCTCTTTAGTGTTATGACTGTTTCCTACAGAGTATTTATTCTACAGTAGAATACAAGTAGAATATAGTAGAATTTCAATACATTTCTAGAAATCCAAACGTTATTGTATATATTACAGTGTTTTCACTGTCAGTGTTAACAGTTGTTTTCATCGCACTTCTAGTTCATTTGTGTATCGTTTTCACACAGTTTTCACACAGTTGTTCATCAGATGCTACTGTATTTACATGCTGTGAATCTTCTACTTTACAACATGCCAAAGGCACTCTAATGGATTTACTTTAGGCTACTGAATGGCACTGATCTCTTTTTCTGATATGACACTATGGATATGATACATTTTGGGCTGGCAGTAGCTGGTAAAAGATGAGTCGTAGACATAAAGTGCCACCCGTAGTCAGCATTAATACTTCAAGAAATCAATACCCACAGCATTACACAACCACCATCACCATGACATGTCCACATAGGGGAGACTGACTTCACTAATTCATGCTGTTCACACCCAACGAGAGTCCACCCAGAATAATAACAGTGCTTAGTGCAAACTGGGGTCATTGGTACTCTGCGTTTATCTGACTTTCACTGTTCAAAAGAAAAAGAAGGAGGTTGATGCTAATTACAAATGATGCTAATTGAGGCTAATTACAAAGTAGTTGTTCTATAGGGATTGTGTTGTACATTGCATGGTCCTGAGTTTTAACATGTGTTGTCATGTTTTGTTAAGGCAATTGTAAACAAATCATGCTTTATTAAAGCAATTGTACCTACACCAATCCAAGCATAAGCTCTAAAATAGGCTCCTCCCTCTCTGCAATACATACAATAATGCTTTATTATGAGCAAAGGTCTAGAGCTGGAACTTCAAGGTTTTGCATCTTATCTCTCATCTGCTATAAATATTTGACACAAGGATAAAGAGAAGAGCAAAAAGAAGGATTGTGAGGCTGATTCTTGCCTAAAATACCTAGAACTATAAAACATCTAATACAGAAAAAAACAAAAGATTATGGGCAGTGGTTAAATAATTATGAATGGCTGTAGGATGCTGAGGAAGCTGCTTAAGAAAATCTCACATTCTGCTGTTTAGTTAAGGATGATGATGATGATGATGATGATGATGATGATTTAAGCTGCTGCAAAATCAGTGTCAGTCTAAAACTGGGTCAGTAATATTTAAACTGACCTTATAAGTAACTAAAATTTGAAATTCACAGCTCTTTTCTATGACAGCATAAAATATATATAATGCATGTCACGTGTTTTTTATTGATCAATGCATCATTGGCTATTATATAATTATAGTTTAATAATAATAATAATAATTAATAATAATAATATAACGTTTGGTTCCAGCAGGCTCAACTGCTTTTTTTAAAAACAGAAACGACATCTTTTTTAGAATAAACAAACGAGCTAAAATATTTGCTATAGGTTACTGAGGTTAATGTTAGGGTTATGTGTAGCATAAATTAGTTACCTCAGTAGTATGAAGGACAGGTGTGTGGGAGGGGTGTTACCCTTTCTTATATGGATTATGTTCTCTCCCATTAGGAATACAGAGCATCAGTACTTCAGGAGACCATTCAGTTTCAAACAGGAAGAATCTAAGAACTTTGGGTTCAAGTTTAAATCTACAGATACAGTGCTTTACAAAAAAGTGAGTACACCCCTCCCATTTCTGCTGATATTTAAGTATCTTCTCATAGGACATCACTGACAAAATCACACTTTGGCACAATGAAAAGGAGTCTGTGTGCAGCTTATATAACAGAGTTGATTTATTCTTCCCTCAAAATAACTCAATATACAGCCATTAATGTCTAAACCATCGGCAACAAAAGTGACTACACCCTAAGTGACTACACCCCTAAGTGTCTACACCCCTAAGTGAAAGTTCCTGAAGTGTCAATATTTTGTGTGGCCACCATTATTTTCCAGAGCTGCCTTAACTCTCCTGGGCATGGAGTTTACCAGAGCTTCACAGGTTGCCACTGAAATGCTTTTCCACTCCTCCATGATGACATCACAGAGCGGGCGTATATTCGAGACTTTGAGCTCCAACACCTTCCACTTGAGGATGTTCCAAAGATGTTCTATTGAGTTTAGGTCTGGAGATATGCTTGGCCAGTCCATCACCTTTACCTTCAGCCTCTGTAATAAAGCAGTGGTCGTCTTAGAGGTGTGTTTGGCGTGTGTTTGCTCTGCATCAATATTTCACAGTACATATTGGAGTTCATGTGTCCCTCAGTGAAATGTAACTCCCCCACACCTGCTGCACTCATGCAGACCCAGACCATGGCATTCTCACCTTACACTTGACTGTAGGCATGACACACTTATCTTTCCACACATGCTTAACATCATCTGAACCAAACAAATTAATCTTGGTCTTATCAGACCATAGGACATGGTTCCAGTAATTCTTTCTTGTTTACAGACATTAGATGAGTCTTCCATCTGGGGTGACCTCAGCAATGCAGATCAATTTGGGGTTTGAGCACCGCTTGCCATGCAGACCAATTTGATGTAGTGTGCGGCATATGGTCTGAACACTGACAGGCTGACCCCCCACCTCTCCAATCTCTGCAGCAATGCTGACAGCACTCCTGCGCCTATCTTTCAAAGCCAGCATTTGGAATGTGACACTGAGCATGTGCACTCAGCTTCTTTGGACGACCAACGCAAGGTTTGTTCTGAGTTGACCCTGCTCTTTTAAAACGCTGGATGATCTTGGCCACTGTGCTGCAGCTTAGTTTCAGGGTGTTGGCCATCTTCATGTAGCAACTCATCTTTCAATATCCTCAGAGAGTTCTTTGCCATGAGGTGCCATGGTGGAACTTTCAGTGACCAGTATGAGAGAGTGTGAGAGCTGTACTACGAAATTGAACACACCTGCTCCTTATACACATCTGAGACCTAGTGACACTAACGAGTCACATGACATTTTGGAGGGAAAATGACAAACAGTGCTCAATATGTTTATTTAGGGGTGTATTCTCTTAGGGGTGTACTCACTTTTGTTGCCGGCGGTTTAAAAATTAATGGCTGTATATTGAGTTATTTTGAAGAAAGAATACATTTACACTGTAATATAAGCTGCACACAGACTACTTTTCATTGTGTAAATGTGTCCTTTTGTCAGTGTTGTCCTATTAAAAGATATACATAAATATCTGCAGAAATGTGAGAGGTGTACTCACTTTTGTGATACACTGTACATACAGTAGCTCACGAAAGTGAGTACACCTCTCACATATTTGTGAATATTTTATTATATATGCTCATGGAACAACACTTGAAGATATGACACTTTGATACAAGTAGTCAGTACAGCAAGGTAATACAAGTAGGCTTGTACAGGGTAAATTTGCTGTTCCCTCCAAATAATGCAACACAAATTCAATAATGTCCAAACCACTGTCAACAAAAGTGAGTACACCCTTAAGTCAAAATGTCCAAATTGTGCCCAAAGTGTCAATATGTTGTGTGGTCATCATTATTTTACAGCGCAGCCTTAACCCTCTTGGTCATGGAGTTCACTAGAGCTCTGCTTTAGTATGTCACAGTTCATTTTGGCATTCATGGTTTCCTCAATGAACTGTAGCTCCCTTCAGTCTGTAGCACTCATGCAGTCCCAAACCATGTCATTCCCACCACCATGTTTGATTGTAAGCAAGACACACTTATCTTTGGTTTCCTCTCCTGGTTGCCACCAGACACATTTGACACTATTTGCATCAGATAAATTTATCTTGATCTCATTAGACCACATGACATAATTACAGTAAGCCATGTACTTATTCTGCTTGTCTTCAGCAAACTGTTTTCGGGATTTCTTGTGCATCATATTTAGAAGAGGCTTCCTTTTAGGACAATAACCATGCAGACCAGATTATCTGCCATGAGGTGCTATGTTAAAATTTTGTGACCAGTATGAGAAAGTGTGTGAAAGCAATGACACCACATTTAACACACCTACTTCCCATTCACACCTTGTAACACTAACGAATCACATGATACTGGGGAGGAAAATTGGCTAATTGGGCGTAGTTTGGCCATTTTCACTTAGGGGTGTACTTACTCTTGTTGACTGCTGTTTAGACATTAATGGCTGGGTGTTGAGTTATTTTGAGAGCACAACAAGTTTACACGGTAATACCAGCTATATACCAACTAATTTACATTGTATTAAAGTGTCATATCTTCAGTGTTGTCTCATGAAAAGATATAATAAAATTGCACCAGTACAAATGTACACACTTTTCTCTGATAGGAAAATTTTGTTACAAAACCTGAAGAAATGACAACTGGTAGAGGACAGACAGTGTGAAAAGGTTAGACTGAGCATTCATTTAATATAGATTGCTTAAAAAATTAAAGGAACACATTTTCAAAACACATCAGATCTCAATTTAAAAAAAAGTCATGTGGAATATATTTCCTAATATAAACTGGGTAATGCTTAGGAACAAAATGATGCATATCATTTGATGGCAATTAAATGATCACATTACAGAGGGTAGAAATCAAAGACAGCCCAAAACAAAAATTATGCAGTAGGCTAGTCCATTTAGCCAAAACTCCATTGCAGCAACTCAAAATGGTACTCAATAGTTTGTATGGCCTCCACCTGCTTGTATGCATGCCTGACAACATCAAGGCATGCTCCTAACGAGATGACGGACAATGTCCTGGGGGACAATGTCCTTCCAGATCTGGACCAGGGCAACACTGAGCTTCATCCTGGCAATGTCAGATGGATTGAAACATATGTCCCAGAGGTGTTCAACTGGATTTAGGTCAGACACATCACACATGCTCAGGTGAAACCTGCTCTCATCTGTGAAAAGTAGAGGGTGCCATGTGTTGGATATGCCAACACAAAAAGTGCTGGGCACTGAGCACAGGGCCCACTGCAGGATGACAAAACACACAATTCAAATCAAGTTGTATTGATTTGATGCTTTACTCTGATTTAAAGTTTTCTGCATTTTATGAGAAATGTATAAGCTAAATTTACAGATAACAGAGGCCACAAACACATACAATGAAAGAGCTTTCTATGAATTGCTTATTTAAATTGCTAATTTAAACACAAATATTTGCATCCATTTGAGTCCATAACAATATCAGTTTATGAAAGATCAGATCTAATAATTTATAGCTTTCAATATTTTAGTTGCGTTTAGTGTGATTAATGTTCCTTAGTGTCTGACCTTTTAGCTTTAGCAAAAGCCCCTTAATCTCCTCCATTGGTCAAGAGATAAGACCTCCATCTAGTGTGATAAGCAATCATGACTCATTTTAATACAGATTCTATGTAGAGAAGTCATAACAGTAAGACACTGCTGGCTCCCAAATCATTTTCACGATGACCAGCTTGAAAATTGTGTTTGTGCCAGGAAGGTCTTTGTGTTCTAAAATAGTCAGCCATTGTGTCATAGAGGAAGCCTTACAAAAGGATGGTCCTGGGAACTTGGAGAATAGTGATTGCACTCTCTTACTTATTCTTACTCTCACCCTCTGTTTGTCTGTCTGTCTCTCTCTCTCTATCTCTCACACACATACACACACACACACACACGCGCACACACACACACACACACACACACAAGCACACACAGTGTACAATGCGAAATCTGACAAACTTGTATTAATGCCATGCATTTCAGCATTCCCAAACGCTTCTCTCTTTCTTGCTCAGTCATCCTCTTTATCTCCTTTCAACTTCTATAATTCACATCCCCACTGTGATGTCACCATCTGCAGCCCAGAACCTGTCTGCCACTGTGTGTGTATGCGTGTGATTGTGTGAGCAGTGTGGGTGCCATCTGTCCTCTTGGTAGTGAGTCACTAGGTGCTTTTAGACAAACTCCCAGTCCATCTCACCAGTGCTGCTGTACCACACACACACACACACACACACATATATATACAGATTAATTCTACACCTGGGCCTAACTTTAAAGAAATTCCTTGTAGGGACCAGTAAAATGTCCTCATAAGACAAAAACTAAACACACATTCACAAAACATACAAACCATTAGTTGTTCATTCATGTAGTCTGTCCACTCCAGCCCTCCGGATAGTATTCCATTTCCCATCTCAGTTGTCATGTGTAAGGGCCATTAGCCCAATGGTCATGTTCCAATTGATTAGTTGGAACATATGCCTACAATGTGTTCACTCATCAACATCATGTGTATTGTGGCACCGTACTCCTCAAATATCCTCATTCCTTCTATTACATATCTTACTCTTACTTTGCTCTTTGTTACTGCTCCTATATCACAACATTTTTACTACTATTCCAAATTGTTTTTAAGCACTAAAGAGCAGAACTATTCTGAGCATGGTCCATTATTTTTTTATCATGACATTGAATATAAAATACTGTTGTCTATAGAATACTTTATACAACCAAAGCATGTTCTCAATTATAGTTCACTATGTAAGTTCTAGTGAGCATTTAGGAACTCTTTTGTGGCCATCTATGGCTTTGTATTACTGGTGTATAAATATGAGGTGAAACAAAGGTCACATCTTCTTTCCAGCTCACCCACATGTTTTCACTGGATTCTGTGTTACGGGACTGGTATGGTGATGTCAAAAGCTTGATTTTGTGGTCATTAAATGATTATTATGTGGATTTGGACACATGTTCTAGATTATTGTCCTGATGGAACATCCAGCCATGACCCAGTTGGCACTATTTTACATATCCTCCATCAAATTTAAGAGTGAGCATGTTTGCATTTCTTCTCAATTTTAAACCAAAACTGAATGTTGCAATAAAGCTATGTTGTGAATAAAACCCTACATTTGTGATATCTTAGTGATTAAAGTGCTGATCTCTAGAATAGAAGTTCTCTGGGAAAAAGTCCCATCGCTCCCAAGCAGCCACTTTTGGGTCCTGGAGCAAGACCATTGACTCACAATTGGTTGGGCTGTAAGACTGTACCAGATGATTGTGGACTGTGGTAACCTATTATACTGTTTAGATAAATATATTATATATTATATCATAACAATGTGAGCAGTTAAGTTAAGGTACTAGGCTATGGATCAGAAAGTCCAGGGTTCAAATCCAGCCTCTGCCAAAATGCCACTGAACCATGTACAAGTCGCTGTAGCTGTAGCATTCAGTGAACCACAGATAAATACAATTGTGATAAAAGACAAGGCTTTTTCTGGCACAGCTCCACTAATGTTTGTCAGCATGTGGATGGCGTCTTGTTGTATATTTTGTGACTCCAAAATGCTGCCATCTTCTGCAGACTTAGTGCTGTCACAAGAGGATTTTGGCTGTCAAACCGCCATCCACATTGCATGCGGATGCAAAATGCTCCTTTGTCCTTTTCCAGGCAACCCATTTCAGCTTGAAAACTGTCAGTCTCACTTGTTCACAGGAAATGCAAGGGATGCTAAAAATAGTCAAATAAATGTAAGGTTCCTAGTGTTGTCTTATTAAAATTGCACTTAAATTGTTCTCAAATGTATAAGTAATTAAACTAATCAACATTTTTTAAAAATTAATACTTGCTCACTTTTTTGTGAGCAAGTTTTATCCTGGACAGGGTTCAGGGTCATAGGAGAGCTGTTGCTCTCAGGCAGCATAGAGCAGCAATGAATCCCTAGACAGGGGGCATATACTCACACATCCACACATTAAGGGGCACTTTAGAAACACAAGTTAACCTAACACACATCTTTGGACTGAGGGAGAAAACAGGAACATCCAGAGAAAGGCTGGAATACCCAGCTCCACCTGAGGATTGAACTCTGAACTTTCTCACTGTGAAGCGACAGTGCTACCCACCAAGTCACAGTGTTGTCTAAAATAATACAAGGATCAAAACTAATTTAAAACAATGGTGTACACACTCGCCTGCAGACTCACATCCTTTCAGTATAATGAAATGATTAAAAATGAAACATTTAGATTAAACATAAAGAGGATTAAACATTTTCGCCTTTTTCTGGTGATACCACAGTGTATCTAATATAAAATCAGTTTCAGTTATTACTTCTTAGATAGTAGTTGTGTTATTTCTAAAGTGTGACGTAACAAGATAAGACGAAACTTTGGTTTGATCAGAAAATCAGCAGCAATGAGAACCACAAGCTAGACCTCAGAAATTCCTGGTGCACTGAAATATGACAGCACTGAGACTGAAAAATAATACTATACAGATGACTGGAGACTGCACTCTATAACTATATAATAATAGCTACAGCAACTGGGAAGCAACTTGTCTATCATATCTCTCAGCTTATTTACTCTGTACGATAACACAGTGCATTAGAGCTCAGTCTCACACATGCAGACCTCATTGATTTTAAATCCTTTGTGTAATGAGGTGGTATCAGGGATGAATGTGAGACTTAGTTGAAATCCGAGGTGCTGACTGACATGACCCAATGTAGGTTTATCTCCCCAAAGTGAGCTACCAAGTAGCGGAATCTTAAAAGCAAAGTGGAATGTGGCACAAGCGACCCCCATGGGAGTTAGCATAAAGCCCATTGCTTTGATGTGAGGAGACTTGCGACTGAGCCACAAAACCACTTTGACACCAGCTGTCATTCCATTTAGCTGTGGTCACTCCGGTCAGAATTTGGTGGGAATTAGCTGCCTAGTTATTCGCAGACCAGCATGATATATTGTTGTTTTAATGTTTTAAGAGACTAATTTGTTTTTCTCTGTAAGTTTCTAGTCATTGTTCTCTACAGAGTTGAACTGGTACAGTTACATTTGCAGTATCCTGTTCCTTTTCTACAGGCTTGATAGCTAAATGGACTTTGGCGTTGTGTCAGTTTCCACCATGAGTTCTTGGTTCACATTCTTATCAGATTCTGCTCTTGTGTTACTTGAAGGTGCATTCAAAAGATTCCAATAAGTCCTTGGTGCACCTTTCCAGTCTAAATAAACTACACTTGTCAGAAAAGTATTACCCAACACCTTTGAGTAATCCTCATGTTTTATATTCTGGCTATGGCAGCTAAGAGGAGGAGGGGAGGAAGGCGGGTAATATTTAGGTCCACATTCCTTAGACTTTGGGGATTATACAGTACAACAACAGTGCTTGAAAGTTTGTGAAAAAACCAAAACAACATCACATTTTTATACAAATTCTAAATGTAGACAAACAGAACACAATTAAACAAATGAAAAATATCATACATGGTATTTTATTTATAGAGAAAACTGATCCAATATGATATATTTCTGAATCATGAAAGTATATGAACAATCAATCAGTCCTGTACATATATGTTGGTGACATCTATCCCTTTCCATTCAAGGGTTAATGACTTTGACCTGGCCATTCCATAGCATTCATTTTATTTTTCTTTAGCAATTCTTTATAGAACAACTTGTGTGTTTGGGGTTGTTTTCTCATTGCATGACTATGAATTTCAGTTCATGGACAGATGTTGTGACATTTTCCTTTAGAATGTTCTGCTGCGATTCAGAAGTAATTGTTTCACCAATGCTGAAAGCTCTCTTTACCCTGAATCAGCAAAACAGGGCCAAACCATAATACTTCCACCACCATTTTCCACATATGGGATAAGGTAATGCTGGAATGCAGTGTTGACTTTACACTTCTAGACTACTATGGCTCAGAACAAGCCATACATTTACAAAATAATCAAAAGTATAGGTCAACCATGACTGCAAGTATTCATTGGTCTCGAGAACAGATATAATCCTGTCAGGAAAGTTCTGAACGGTTTGTGGTATAACTAAAAATATTCAATGTTTTTAACAGACAAAGGACATGACGGTTTACCTTAAAATCTGCACTCCACTGTTTGCTGCAAATGTCCATCCAAACCATGCTAGTTTCACAGAAATAGTTTTAATGAATCAATAAAAACAAATTTATTCACAGTTTACATTTTCATAATGATGTCAAGGAGCCTTCTTGAGGATTTTCAGATCGAGAAAATATATTAACACGTGACCTTTATTTCATGCTGCCATGGTACCTAACAATCACTCTTGGGAACAGTTGTGTATGAATATGTGCTGATAAATGGTATGTGTGCATTAAGTCCTCCCTTCTTAGGCAGTGTGTGGGAAGCAAGCTGTGAGCTCTTGCATGGTGTTTTCTCAGCGCGAGTCATTACCACTGCGGAAATGCTAATGGCTGTTTGGATAAAATGCGGAATGAGCGGGCACCGGGGGCTCGGTGCAGTGTTTGACTTGCTGATCCCATCTGCCCGCCAGGTCCTACACACTGTTTTTTTTAAATTACGTGGGGGTATTGCTTTCGAGGCTAAGATACACAAATGGGAAGCCTATGCACTTATGTGCTGAGACAGAAATGCTGAATGTTGGAAATTATCACTGACCTCATTATCAATGCTCAGTGCTTTTGTTTCTTTATAATATCTGCAGTTTGCGACATCTACTTTTCAAGGTAGCTAGAAGAATTTAAGGTGAATATAAAAGTCCTGTTTAAGAAGAAACATCTCGAGTGCTGAAGCAACGCTTGAGGTGTTATATTTGTCTTGTATAAGTTAAAGAAGGCGTCCTTGCTTTCTCCTGGATTAGTCTGAACCTCACTGATAATACATTTTAAAGAAGCACTTTTTTTCTTTCAGACAAGGCACTTAATAAGCGTGGGATGCCTCAGGCGATCACTTCATGGAAGAGCGCATTAAACGCTATGATGGAGAACTTATCTTGAATCTTGAGTCGACTCAACCAAGCATGATCACGTTCATCACTTTCGATACTTACTCAACCACTATAGTTAACAATCTAAACAACTGAGCAAAACAAACACAAAAGAACACAAATACCAACCATTATGAATTCTGACTTCAAGGAAAGTTATAGTAAGACTCCTATGCTGAAAAGTCAGACCTTGATATAGCACTTCTGTCAACAGAAACGGTGGTATTTAAAAAAGGAAAAACAGCAGAATAGATTTGTAGCACGTTTGTGAAAGGGTACTTAATCATTTGCAGTGGACTATATGCAGCATGTTCTTTGTGCTTATATTTTGTAGTAAAGTGGTGTCATTCTTTACTAAATGAGTGATGTAGACTTTGTCATAAAACATTTAGATATCACTACTCTGTACCTACCTGTGTTCTAACACTGGTCCAACACAATCTACTTAGGAACAAGGCAAAACGGAGAATTGTCCTTTAAATGATATAATATACTCCTTTTTTGCCCCAACCATTTTCAAAAGAGATATAAAGGTCATAAGAGGCATAATAGCATCAAGATTAGTGAAATCCTGACTTCACAACGACACAGAAATTCATGAGAGCAAGTCAGGCTTTGATGGCTGAATAATGGACGAATACACATGTTTACACTTAGAAAGTTAACATCGCATTAGTAACGCTGTAGTAAGTCAAGGACAGGATCAAACACTTCCTTTAGAACATTAAATCCTCCTGCCTCACATTTCCTTGCTGATAATGATTATTGCTTAATAGAATGACTTAATTATCCATACATTATTCAGTTTAGTGTGGACCTTGTGTTATTAAGAGCAAATCCCTTATATAGTGTGCTGACAGCATTAATAATAAGACAAGTTGTAAAGTCAGAAGAATAAAACTCTGCTACCCATATAAAGTAGCAGCAGTTTATAAGCATTGCCAAACTATGACTGGAACATTGGCAACAGAAGACGTTCCGCATTTTGGTGCAGTTATCAATTCAGCTTTGACGTAGCATTGTGAATCTGCCCGTATTGTACATGCAAATCATCTTTTAACATTTACACACAGTTAAGTATGTACTTTACATTCCAGAATTTCTATCATGCGAGCTAATATTTTCCTAATGGCTCAGCAGTCACTGCATCTTCATCCAGCAACTGTCCAGTAATTACAAACCGTTTTATACTATCAGAGAAGGAAGATCTAAAATGATCAAGAACTAAAATTACACAAGTGAATTACATGTTTCAAGATATATTTTAGGTATAATAGGCAAAACTAAATGTATCACAATAAAATACAAAGTGAAAAAGCAGTACTTCTAGTGCCTATTAAATAGGACGTCAGATTAGGTCTACACCAATTGCGACAACAAAAAGTAAAATTGTCTGGGTGCCTTAGTGAGATCCAGACAATTTCACACTAAAAATCTCCTGCAGTGACTACTCTTCCCATTCGTGATACACTGAGCATCTTATATCGTGTACACAATACCACTCTTTTTTTTTTCAGCTAGACAACCACTATTAAGAACTTAATCCTGTTGTCCTGGGTCTCCAAGAAATTGATGGGCTTTGCCATTTGAGCCTGATTTTTTCATGGTTTCTTCTTTATGTATCTCAGGAAGTTTATCATTTACAGTTGTGCCTCAACTTTTTGTATAGGTGATTTGTGAATTGGTCTTTTTTTCTATAGTGCACTATAAGTGGTAGCAGCATCTTACAAGTTTTACTTGTTATATTAAAAAATGTTTTAATTATGTTTTAACATCCACCCTGTAATGCATGCTGTCTAAATTATGTTTTTGAATAAAGTGCATTCTACCCTTGATAACTGCATCTGCCCAAAAAATCTCATCCATATTCATGTTATACTATTACCATACTAATTATTTCTCACTTGTTTCTGAAATATGTCTGCAGGAAACTAAATATATTTGATTGATATTTAGAATACACAGTAGACCAAAACAGAACAAAACACTTTGTGCTGGTAATCGATGCTCTACTTGGATAACATAAACAAGGCCATGCACAATGCACTAAGTAGTAGGATTGTATTATATAATACATAGGTTTGTGTTACACTTCATGCTTGCAGTCTGATTTCGGAAACCGGTGTACATTTGCCTGTAAAAACGAAACAAAGTTGCTAAACCTTAATTCATAGTTCTGGAAGTTCAGTTGTAATTATACCCAGTATTATCTTGGGATCATCTAAATTTCTTCCTCCTTCTCCTCTCTCACAGGCAATTTAACATCTGCTTCACATTGATAAGTCAAAGAAGTGACTTGGAGGCTATAGGCTCTTCCTTCACATACTCATGTTAATACTTTAAAGTGAAACATAGGTACGTGTGTGTGTGTGCGTGCGTGCGTGTGTGTGTGTGTGTGTGTGTGTGTGTGTGTGTGTGTGTGTGTGTGTGTGTGTG
>JAVSBV010000121.1:7320049-7367319 GCA_033117975.1 Parotocinclus spilosoma
ACACACACACACACACACACACACACACACACACACACACACACACACACACACACACACACACACACACAGGGATGCTTTCAGAGCCTTCTTAGACCCAACATGTCTTTGGAATGTGGGAGAAAATTACAGAGTAAATTAGTACATCAAAGTCCAAAAAGTACTAGTAGGATACCCACATTGACATTGAGAGAACATGCAAACTCCACACATGCAGAAGCCATGAGTAAGGGGTTTGGCAAATTTAGGTCTGAACCCTTTTTGGTTTAGGAGTTTGGCAAATAACCAGCCACCAACACAATAGAAGATAAAGGGACTAATTGCCTTTGTTCACTGGGTTTTAATGGGAAAATGTATTTAAATTATCCTTTATTTACATTGCATTAACATTCAAATTGATTTACTGGCCATTTAGGACACGCAGGTAGAGAACGTTCATCAGGAATCATTACTGCCCTCTAGTGCCTACACGTGGTATAATATGAAAAGGGACTGGCGTGGAAGAAATTTCACTACTTTGGTTGGTAGTTCAGCCGAGCTTAATGAGCTTTAATACTGTTCTTAAAGCACGTGCGTATGTTTTGGGAGTTATTTAATCAAATGAGTTGTTATAGAGACATGTGCGAGATCTGTATAATTACATCATATGTATCAACTGATTTACTTTTATCTCGCTGCCATGACGACAGCTCTCTTGTCTCCTTGACAACTGTTAAGTTGGAGAGGGGGGCATATTTGCTTTGTTCAAACCGCAGTCAAAACACACACACACACACACACACACACACACACACACACACACACACACACACACACACACGCACACTTAACTTGTGTAAACATCATTTCGAATCCACAATGCACAGGTGAGCCTAAAAGCATGGTGTTAATAAGGTAAAGAGGCAAGCATGTTTTGCAGGGCCAGTGCCAAGGCAACCTGGAAGGGGTTTGGGATCTGATCCATGTTTCCCAGGTGACCAAAAGACCAATGGTGTCGAGTTTAGTCAGCATAGATATCGAAGTGTGTGTAAATGTGTTTGGGGAGGGACCCTAGGGTGTAATGTGTGTAACAAACACATACGCAGTGTGATACTTTACAGTCGTTTTGTAGTTTGGGTGCCTGTTCGAGTGAAACATGTTTATCAGTTAGCAGTATCAAAGTAGACGACGCACAGGAAAATCAAATTCCTATCTGTTCAGCGGCTGTCTGTACTTGTCTTCATGCCACTGAATGAGAAACTGGCTCTCCAATTTTCTCAAAAGCTGCATTTTATGCCCCCTAACCCTCGTTAAAAGGCGTGTTCCTCCTCTTGGCCTTCCACGTCCGGAAAGGAGCCATCCAGAAGCTCCATATTGCGGCGGAGCGAGGTAAGCACCTGTACCTGCAGATTAGAGACGGGCTCGGGTGAGGCAGCGAGTGCTGCCGTAGCCATGGTGCGGTTCAGGAGCGGGTTGGGCGGGTTGCTGCTGGGAGGGTGTGTGGCCTTCCAGTATGCCTCCAAGTAATCTGCCAAGTGCTCACATGCATCCTCCAGCTGGTTTTCATCTAATATGATGTCAAAGAGTTCCTAAGAGAGAAAAGGTTAGACCGTCAAAAGTGATTTGTGATTTGAATCGGGTATTTTAACATACATAGAGTGGTGCTTAAATGTTTGGGAAGCTTTGAACACCCAAAAAGTACATAAGGCCATGTTATTAGTATGGACTTTAAGTACCATTGCTGCTACAACAGCCTCTAAACTTCAAAATCAACATAAACATGACTGTGAGGCCTGGCACTGATGCTGAACAATAAGCCCTGGTGCACATTTTTCATTCCAGCTCTCTGATGGAGTTAATGCCAAGGCCCTGTGCATTTTTAATGGACTTTTCTTAGGCAGAAACATGATGAATGGACTTGTTGGGAGGAAGAAACCTACACAAGTGACATACTGAGCCATTGCCACTGTATGTCTATGGAGATTGCATGAATGCATGCTTCATATTATTGCATTATTGTATGCTTCATAATCTGTTAATGTGTGACTCCGTAACAAAGAACAATAGTGTTATGAAATGTGGTGTAGGACCCAAGGATGCAGGAATAAAGGAACCCCACGACGTATAATAAGAATAAGGAAATAACTAAAAAGGCAGAGAAAAAGACTCTCCAAACTACAAAAAAGGGGGAAATTCGCGCACCTGTGATGCGTCCCAAATGGGAATGGCACCCTACGGGTGGTGAGTTGGGACGCTTCCCAAATCGAGTGGCACTGAGGAGCTCCTGAACGCCAGAGGGTAAGCGTGAGCTCAAGTGTGCGGTAGCGTACAAGGAAGCTGAGCCGAGGCGCGTCTTAAATGGAGCGCACAGCTGGCTCGAGTGAGGCTCGACAGGAGCCGAGTGAGGATGGGAAGGGAAACCCTGAATCTATCCGTAACGTGCTAGATACCTCAAGGGTTTCCCTCGTACACACCCGTCAACTCTATACACTCCGGGATGTCACCGTTTCTATTTTAAATAATTAAATGCAACGCGAACAAGTGACCGTACAATCGTTGACGACGTGGCACTGAACAACGCTGGCGGTTGTTCTTTTACAGTAGACCCCCCAGGTGTTTGACATCGCGTTGTCAATTATTGTCCATTATCGCGTTGGACGCTCTGTAACGGCTGCTGGGGCAAGCCGCAGGCGCACCGGCCGTTTTAGGTAAGCCTCGTAACAAATGGCAAAGCAAAGTTTTAACCCCACTCATTTCCTTAGGGTCGAGAGGAAGGTACAGCCTGGAATAGGCACCAGTCCATCTCAGAGTTCTATAAATGCAACACCTGACCTTCATGTGGCAAAACCAAGCCAGACATTCTTTTAAGCTAGGCTGTTTCCTGCGTCTGTCTCTAACTTCTGTACCATCAGAACTGCCTAAATAAAAGTGGTGTGAACAAATTGGTGGCCATACAGTGTATAAGTATGCACTATTTAACAACCATCAGATTAACATCTGATCACTTCCGTTATTCCGATCACAGAGGTCTAAAAAATTAATAAATCATAAAAGGAAATAAGAATCTGTCTTTAAACTCTGCACATTAAGTCCATACTCAGCTGGTCACCTCAACAACCAATCAACACTGAACTGGTCTGGGACTGTGGTAGCCTAACGGTTAAGATACTGGACTCTGGACCTGAAGGTTCTGGGTTCAAATCCCACCTCTGCCACAGTTGGGTCCTTAAGCAAGGCCCTTAACCCACAATTGCTTAAATTGTAAGAGCATATCAGTTGTAAGTCGCTCTGGATAAGGGTGTCTGCTAAATTCTGTAAATGTAAATGTAAACACTGCACATTCATGAGCAGAGCCCGAAATTAAAGTTTAAGAGAGGTTTCCGGCCAAGTTTTGGTTACTGGTATTTGTGTGAATTCCACTATGTATTTGCAACCAGCTGTAACTGTCGTTTTTTTTTCTATATTTTTGTAATCTTATCATTTACATTTTTCAAATACCCTGATCATTTACATGACAGTAGCAAAAAATAATATGTGACTAGTGTAATGTCTGGTCAACGTCCATTTTGGTCGACAACTTGTTTTTCCGAATGTAACGCGATCTTTAACTGGGCATACTACTACATATATATGCTATAGACCAATACTCACAGGGGGGCACTGTGCTAATTTGTCTGCTGCCACCATCTGTACGTTGAGATGTTTGGCCTGAGATTTACCTCTGGACTTGATCAGCCTTTGTAAAACCTTAAATACAGTGACATTTCCATAAAAAGACAGAAACACAATTGAAAGCAATCTCAAACATATACTTGGATGAAACAATTGACTTAACGGTGCTTCTTTAAGCTGTAGTGCGTGCCAAGTGACTACCTTTGGGGAAGCAATCTTAATGTAAACTATTATAGGTGCCAGAGATGTTTTAGCAAGCTGAGATGGATGGTTAATGGTATCCGCATCCAGAGCCACCAACTGCAGTGTCCGAGCCAACTCGAAGATCCTCTCAATTTCACTTTGGACCTCGGCTAACAGAGAGAATAGGAGATAACTATCATCTTTACACACAACACGCGCACCTAAAATACTTTTTTATGTTAACAATGTTATTCATAAATAAACAGTATGCTAATTTTAAAGAGAAAAGTCAACAGATGTACCAGTAAACTTAACACTTAAGTTGTGGTTTGTTAGTATCATGCACATTACGGTTTGTTAGAGCAGAGACCTTAACAACAAAACTACATCTTGCTGTTCTTGCTCCACACACCTGAGACAGCTAATTAAAATGTGCACATGCAGCATGTAGTCACTTGGTATTAGATACAACTAGTATCTTGTATATACAGTACTGAGCAAATGTCTTATAAATGGAAGAATGGCCATTTATATAACAGTTAGTTGCACCCTTGCAGTCTGATTGGTTAGGAAGCTTTCTCACTGTTTCACATGGCTTTATATATATACATGTATATATATATTTACATTTACAGCATTTAGCAGACGCCCTTATCCAGAGCGACTTACAACTTATACAGTCTTACAATTCAAGCAGTGGTGGGTTAAGGGCCTTGCTTAAGGACCCAACTGTGGCAGCTTTTGAACCCAGGACCTTTAGGTCCAGAGTCCAGTACCTTAACCACTAGGCTACCACAGTCCCACACAGATGCACTGTAAAGTTGTTTCTGCCTTGTACCCTATGCCTCCAGCAAGGCACCTTATTTTCTACAATGTTGTCCTGGATCAAGCAGATAAAAAAAGTAAATGAATGTATTGTTGTACCGGAAATGCATGTCAACAGATGTTGCAAATAACAGCTGTAAATATTTAGCTTATGGACACTAATATCATTTACACTTTTTTACTAACTTTTTAGAATTCTACACATTTGGATGGAAACCTATTACATATAGTGCTCATAAAAAATATAAAATATCCCCTAAGTTTTTTGAGCATGGTGTACATTTTATGAGGAGAATATAAAAATCTAGTAATTCATACTCTTTTAACAATATCACAGGATCATTCTTTTTTATCATAGTGCAGGATTGTGTCGTGTATCATTCTCTTGTATCAGTCTCGTGTATGTTCTGTGAAACATGGCCCAAAATGGACATTGCCTGGACTGTAACATAGTCAAATATTTATGTAAATATTTTTGTATGATAATGTAACATAAAAATAAGGGATATATATTTTCACAAGAAAGCCTGCATTCAAGTGATACATGACTGTGTTAGAGCTAGTGTATTAAATTATTTAAATTAAAACTTGTATACACATGCTAATTATGGAAAATCACAGTAATTATTAAAAATACAGTAAAGCACTGTTAACATCCTTGTTTAAAAGAAAGCTGCAACACAGAGGATGGTATGATGGACCTGATACTTCAGTTTCATGGAAGCCAAACATGTATTAAAATAAATTATTACGCACAACATAGAAGGTCAGAGATGAAACTTAATGAGTGAATGTAAACCAGTTTATATGGGTATAAGATAGAGGGAATATACAGGTAGTGGGGACAAACAAAGGAGATCTGCATCCAAAATTAAAAGATTTGATCGGGTGGATTTTAAACAGTGCTTACCTGTATTTGTAATCGCTAATCATGATTGACAGTCATATTGCAAAGTTGATCATAAATTTAAATTAAAAATTACAGCTTGTCAATTTTATGTGGCAATAGTATGTAATTGTCGTATTTTTTTTTTATTGAATTTGTGTACATCTTATTTATTCATTTATTATTTATTTTAATTACAAGTATACTTCTAAATAAATAAAGGCGCTTGCTACACAGTGTCAATAAAATTTTATTTGTAGCTTAAGAGTAAAATTACCAATTGTACCATAACTATTTTACAAACTGTCAAGTTGGAGCAGCCAAGATAATAAGATGGGAATTAGAGTACAGTCATAACATCTGTAGGTTGACTCTCTGACACCAGTTCACACCTCCTGACGTATATGGCATTATTGTAAGCTTATTCAAACTGACCACAATAAAATGTTTTCGTAGGGTGCTATAGACTCACCTGCTTCCATTATCGGTGTTTCTTCACAGATAACGACTAAATCTGGTGAAGAGTTTCTTCTGCAATCAGATGATTATCCCACAATCAGTAAATGGCATGATGCCATCAAAAGAGCAGTAGACAGATGGGTGAGTTCATTCCAGTCTATGAATGTGTTTGTATATTTATTTTATTTACTGTCCAGCATTAAGCACATGGTATTATTCTAATCAATGTGCAATTGGACCTTGCTCACAACATTCTATCCTTCTGATAGTAGTCCAGAATCATAATCCGTAGCTGCCCCATTTCTAAATCTTTGTTCCATGATTCGTACGTCCTTAAAGAAAAGAAAAGAAAACTCACACATTTGACCAGATATTCTAAGTCTTACATTCATTTGGAAATTAATTATTTATACAAAAGTATTAGTGTTCAATGAGAAGGTATGATAAAATGTAGGAATAATAACAGTATCCAAGTCCAAAACAATCAAGTTTACTATACAGCTAAAAGTTTTTCCTCTTGTGTTATGACATGGCATAACTGTCACAAAATTGTCTGAACCAGCCATTGTCTGTTTTACATTTACATTACACAATTACATTACACAATTACATTAGTCAAATTAACATTTGTTGGATGGACTCTAACTCAGCAACTATATCAGCCACATTTACTAACAGGTTCATAATTTGAGGCATACAGGTATGAAATCTCCATAGACATGATGACCCTAATTTTTTTACTGTTATTCCTGTTTTGGGTTTAAATTGTGTGTTTACTATCATTTCACAAAATATTCAAGTGATGTTAACATATCTTTTAAGCACAAATAATGTTTCTACTCTCTTGTTAATTGACAGGTAGTAGATAGTAGGTAAAATGAACTACATAATCATTGAGCAAGGACCTTTCCTTGTAGCCTTGGTTTTTTATCCACTGAAGGAAAATTGGTGTGAGATTGCCTTTTTGATTGATTGATATGTTAACATAGCATCTTACATTGGCTTTCTTTACTATTTAATGATACAGTTGGTATTTTTGAGAGTGTAAGCTAGCACACTGAATAATGTCTGACAGATTTCATTCTTTCAACAGCCCAGTGAAAATCCAGGGTGTGGTGGTGGGAAAGCCACATTACAGAGGTCTAGTAGCATAGAATGCCTGCCCAGACGAGACTCATCAAAAGCCAAAGCCAAAGAGCCCAAATCTGAAAACAGACGCTCTCTCAGTGAGTAGTGTGTGTGCGTTTGTGTGTGTGTGTGTGTGTGAGTGTGAGGTTGAGGTTGTTTAGAACATACAGTAGCTGTGCAGAAATGAGTTTAGTAATCCGGTGTTTGAAGACTCCTTAGTAGATCAGGTGTATTTAGGACAAAAATGTTTTCAATCTTTCCAGAATTGGGAACCTCTGATTCATCTACTGAAAATGTCAGTCATCACTGGCCTATTAATGACTTCTTGAGCAAACATTTTGGCATCAAGTCATGGTCAAATTCCATTTTATTTTTTTTTAATTTATTTAGATAAGTAAACAGAGCCTATGCAGGAAAAAAAAAAAGCTAAAAAAATATTTACAATGGTCAGCCATAACATTGAAACCACTGACAACCATTGACTTGCTGACAAAAGTGTTTGTGACAGTGTAATTGGCAGTGGTATTCTTTAATGTAAATGGCCTTTATCAGCAGGATAATACGTCTTGCTACACCGAAAACAATGTTCAGGAATGGTTTGACAATGGATACCAAATAGACTGTTTAGCAATGTCATTAAATATTGTGTAGGTCACTGTAGGACCCATAGACACAAAGTCATCTTGTAGTATCTGGCACCAAGATGTTAGCACTAGGTTCTTTTGTACAGCATATGTCTTGTAAGTTGTGAGGTACATCAATCAGACTTGTTTGTCTAGTACATCCTATAGATGTCTGATTAGATTGAGATGTGTGGAATTTGGAGGCCAAGCCAACACCTAGTAAAACTATTCCTGAACCTATTTTTGCACTTTGGCATAATGCTTTAAGAGGTCACTGCCATTGTAAAATTAAGATGCCATGAAGGATATGTAGAACTTGGTCTGCAAAAATGTTTTTATTCGTTGTGGTTGTATGTGGTTGAACTATTGTTTATCAACAAGCCATAGGTGAGACTGAACACTTTACCGAAATATTGTTATTTTCTGTAATGTGTACAGTGTTCAAGCTGAACTATAGTGCTTCAGACAGTGCAGATAAGAATGGTGTGAAGAATCGCCTTAAAAAGTTTATCTCCAGACGGCCCTCCATGAAAACACTTCAGGAGAAAGGATTTATTAAAGGTATGTCTGATTGCCATTGTTCTAAAGTCTATCTAAACTTTATTATTTATTGTTATCTGCAAGATTAATCCATTATTTATGTTTGCCTATTGTGACAGCCTGATCTGTTTCAGACACAAACGTATGTGGTTAAAAACTTTAACTGGTTATAAAACTTAAAAACTAAAAGCACATTTAGAAACATTACATATTGTTTCACCAACTTGTTTTTGCATTATGGTTTGTGCAATTATTTAATAACATATCCACAACACTCCCACTAAATACGTGATCAATCTCTTGCCTTTGATGGTAAATAGTATGCAAACCTATAATAAAAAAGCAGTAGATAAAATGCTTTTGAAGTATTTATTAATTGTACTTTTCCATGTAACATTTAATAAGCCAGCCGAGAGGTCTCATAATGCCTCTAATGCACTCATAGAACGACTTTAATGCATCTTGTAAGTGTAATAGGAATTCTTGGAGGAAGGTAATGATGTTTGTAATTTCCTCTGGCATCCATCATCACCCTTTTAATGTTTTATCTATGGGAGAACTATGAGATCAAAGAGGACAGCAGGGACAGAATTACAAAAAAAGTCTTGGAAAAAGAAAGAGTGCAGGTGGCTCTTGAACTGATAGCATTGGCTGAGCTCCAAGACAAGTTAATAGGCAAAATGTACTCCTCTCTATTATAGTTAGTTTTTTAGATTTATATTAAAAGGGGAATTGATAAAATGTCCCTCCTTCATACATTTCACCAGCAAGGAGTGTGATTATAAATTTGTATGCAAAGGTGGCTTGCTTGCAAATATTTATGCATTTAGCAATGCAGCCCCCTCCATCCATTCCACCCCTCATCCCTCCCTTGCCGAGTGCTCAAACGAGAGCAGGCCATCTTTGATGTTCCGTAAGCCTCAGGGAGCATTCGGCTGTCCGTGAATTAGTTCAAATGCCAAATGATGAGAACGTTAATAGACTCTGAGTAACCCCATATTGACAGTCAGAGGTTGATAGAACTGTGTCACAAGGCTGTGGGTCGTGTGCTAATGATTACTTTTTCAGGAAAGAGCTTAAATCAAGTGAAATTTAAATAAAGACTTTATATTTCAAGGGAAAACTCTTGACTGTCACATTCGATGCAGATGAATCTGTGATTTAAAAAAGTCATCTTGCAGATTGTGTTTTTGGATGTCACATGCTGACTTTGTGTCAACGAGAAGGGACAACAGTGCCCACATTTGTGCAGTTATGCGTCAGTGAAGTGGAAAAACGAGGTATGTACTGTTGCTTAATAAACATTAATAATTCTATTAATTTGTGGCCGTACAAAAGTCATGTGGCGTTTTTCCTCCCCATTCTAGGCCTGGATGCTGATGGGATATACAGAGTGAGTGGTAACCTGGCCACTATTCAGAAACTACGCTTCTTAGTTGACCAAGGTGTGTTTTGCTTTCATCAGAATTTTCTTCTTAGTGTGATTTAATAATTTCTATACTTACGCACAACCTAATGGTATGTTAATACACGGATGCAGTCAAACCCCTTTCTCTAAATGTGTTTCATTCTGAAAGATTGAACGTTTAAACATAATGACCATATACTGTATACTGCTCATCTCATTGCTGCTTAATCATATATGTTCAAAAGCCCGCCTCGTTTCAATTAGCCGTATAATATAGTGGCAAAGAGGATTTTCTAACTGGCCATTTATTAAATCTTGTTTGCTTGGTATCAAATGATTGTTTGTATTTAAAAAAGTACCACAGGTATACATTATTAGATTGGTAATCCCTTAATAAAAATAATCTTAAAAATCCAGTTACTGTTATAATATATATCTGAGGATACATTTTGTGGATGTGCATTTGCCCCAAAACTAGACTTAGTGAGGTCAGATCATCCATCAAATGTGTGTTAACCAGCTATATAGCAAATTGGAAGCATTTCAGATTGTTTGGACGAATAGGATGGCAGAGTATATGCATGCCTAAAGCCAAAATCTGCTTCATTTTCCTCTTTTATAGAGAAAATATGAACAGTTCTACAATTAGTTTCAGTACAGTCCCCAGATTTTAAGTAACTCACTCTGGAATTCAGACTAATTTTAGCTTTAATCATTTCATTAATTTCTAGAATGACAAGATCGTAAAAAAGAACATATTCAGCTTAAATGATCAAATTTTTACTTAGAATTAATACATAATGTTATGGGACCACTGCTTGTTATTTTAAATCCATCCCTTAACCCTACAACCAGATAAATAACACATTTTAATATCCATGATTGTGACTGTGGCAGCACTTCCTAATGATACTCCACATTGCTTACTGCAAGATTTAATGTGCTAGTTGATAGTTCATTAAATTGAATTTGGCAGGATTAATAAATATTTGTGTTTCTATCTGCCAGCGAGTTGATTTCTTTTGTTTTCAGCACTTTATTTGGAAGTTTCAGTTTCAGTACATATGACAGAGAGAACATTGTTTCTAAGTTCTCAAGGGACAAGTTAGCGGTTTTGTGTTCTACTGCAGGAACAAAAGTACTCTGACATCATGATTAGCATTTTCTAATTTCCTCATCAAAAGTCTGATGTTCTAATTGTTCCCTTTCCTCCTCTTTCTGTCTGTTTTGTCCCCCAGAGGAGAATTTGAATTTGGGTGACTGCCAATGGGAGGACATCCATGTCATCACTGGTGCACTGAAGATGTTTTTTCGTGAGCTGCCAGAGCCCCTGTTTCCCTTTCGCTTTTTTGACCTGTTCGTGGAGGCCATAAGTAAGTAGCATCAGATTCTAGGATTATTTCTATTTTGTGAAATAACCTTCCATGAGAGATTTTCTCACCATTCTAGAATTTGTTGTATATGCATAATTACTTTCCTAATGCCCTTCCCATAAGTCTATATTTCAATTCTCTTGTTGAAAACCACATATTGAAACATTTAAGAGGAATTCCAGGCGGCGCCTTACACTATGTGCATGGACACATTGAAAATAAACCATCAATAGACGGCCAAAAGGTTTCCCGTTTTGACATTTCTGGTAATTGATTCTGAGAACAATTCAAGTTCACATGCCTGGTATACACCTGTGTAAACGGATATTTTTGACAGACTATTTTATGTCTGTTCTACCACATGTCAGCCAGAAGGGGGTGCTAATTGACAGGAAGGTTGGTTCTATATGGTACTGCTCTCTTGCGTGGGGAGTAGGGGAATTCCTTGGGCCAGAGGGCATAGCCAAAGCCAGCACTGCAGACTGAAACTGTCACCAGATCAGCTTTAATGTCACATGGATCCATCCATTATCACTGCAGGCCAAACTCTGGGCTTCATATTAACTAGCCAACTGACACCAAGCTGTTTCTCTTGGGCACACCACCTAAGAAAAAAAAGAATTATTTTGGGGTGTCTCATAAAATGTTTACTCTTGTAAAGAATTAGATTTTATTCAGCTTTAACAGGAACCGTCCATGCAATAGTGCCAATTCTAACAATAAATGAAACCAAACAGCCAGTTACGACATTACTAAATGACATACAGTATACAATAATACTGTTTACCTAGTATGTTATTGTATTAAATATTCTTTTATTGTTGTTATTATTATTATTATTATTATTATTATTATTATTATTATTATATTGTGGAGCACATGAGGTAGTATTAATGATGGTGATCTTTGATTTGATTTATCTTTTTTTTAAAGTTTTTTTGCTTGCCAGATTTGATTAAAGATTATATATTATTTATTTAATAAAATATAATTTTTGCAGAATTATGTTTTAACTACCCTTTCCAGTTTTATGGCAGTTTCAGTGCAGAATACACATGTACTTCCTTCAAAGCAGGTAGTCCTGTTTCAGAAAAAGAAGAAAAAATATCTCTATACTTGATTATACAAACAGGTACTAATATATATATATATATACACACACACACACACACACACACACACACACACACACACACACGAGTGACAGAACAGACGCACACAAATGAAAAAGGAAAAAGAAAATCCCCACACCGGCACAAGTAAACAGCTCCCTACCTCTAAAGGCATGTAGGCGTTTTATCACTTGCGCATAAATGTTTAGTCAACTAATTAATACAGCATGGGGCTCTTCATAGCAGGAGGTATAATTAGCTCAACCTGCAACAAGCTTTGTGATGAATGGAGATTTACTACTGAGAGCTTAGGGGGAAGTCTGAAACAGAGAGATGGTGGTTAGAGTGAGCAGAGATAAATATATCAGAATAGTTTCTGTAAAATCGCACCACATGCTTATGACGATAAAATTCACCAAGTTGGCAAGGGGAAACTACATACATTCAATACATCTAACCATATATGACTATGCAATATTCATTATACTTACCCCCTGTCATTTGATTGACTTTCTAAACAACATAACACTTCAAAAAGAAAATTATTTAACACAACCTCTTAGACACATGTTAAAAACTGAAGCCATTAAATAATAGCCATAATATTTTGTATTATGGCTAAAATAACTAAATTATTAACAATAATATAATAATAAATTATTCCCTTTGAATTATTTTAAATGTATTATTTAAATAAATAAATTGCTGTTTAGAATTGCATATTATTTTTTATTATAAAAACTCGCAACTACGTGGGGCCCCACTTTGCATCAATTTTGTCCTTTGTGCTTAGCTTACTTCAGTAGCATTTGGCACAGTGCAGGAGAGCTGATGCAGATGCAGAAAACATGATTTAAGAATATATTGACTATTTCTATATGCAGGCACAATAAAGCACAAGCAGAGAGGAGAACATCCAGAGTCCACTGTCTTTATTGCATCCTCTCCCGAACCACAGATAGTTATGCTTGAAGATTTGCTACACTAATGCAGAGACTGTGGCATTGGTGCCGCTCCCATTCCACTGGTACCATACCCATCACACTCTGATCAGAGACTGTGTAAACTAGGTTTTGTTTTGAACATTTATAAACTTATTTTTGACACTTGGTGCCAAGCAAGCTAGTATTTTTGTTTTACATTCTATCCTAAAATGGAATAGACAATAGACAACTATGCAACTATTTTACTCACAGTGACATTAGACAGAGGGCATCATTAAAAAAGGTCTACCCATGACTGCCCTTTAAAGGGTGGCATTAGTAAAAGGTCCTTGGAATCATAGTTGGATCATAGCTGGTTCAATTAGGAGCGCAGCCCAAAAGCACTTGGGGATTAGAACAGGCTGTGTTTCAAATCTTGCAGTACCAGTATCAGATTAATAACATTAGATTTCTACATGTTGCATTTGAAGCCTTTTACGAAGTGTTTCAGTGTGTTGACCTGAATACAATATTGCATAACTGTTTACTGGTGTAACATTCCACTTATCTTTGCTTCTGGAAACACTTCCACGCCACACGCGTTTATATAATTATTTATCCGTTAGGCTGTGACCACAACTTAAGACTTTCCTTTCCTCAGGTAGACAGTTGGCCTCATTTTCCATTCCCTCATTCTGTGCGTGGTCTGGAGTGCAAAGGTTGGCAGCGAGCTGCTCTTGGCTCACTGTGGGCCAAAATCTATTATTCATCTTGCCTGGTGTCTTAGCGACATTGTCCCACCACCTGTCTCCAACACAAGCGTGCCTTGTTGTTTCCAGTGAAAGCATGCTCACTGACAAATTGAGGTTTTGTTCTTCAAGTTGACATGGAGTGAATCTGACTAAAATGTGTGTGTATACTCCCAAGTTCCTTTTGTTCCATGCTAGCACTCAGAGATATGAACATAAATATCATAGTGTTTGATTCCATACAGCTTCATGATGAATTCCTATTGATTGATAATATGCAACTATTTCAGGCCCTGTGCTGTTATAACATACCTTATTCACAACTATGATCTAGAGCTCCCTGTATGAGCCCTGTCACACTGCAAGTGCATGAAATGATTGTGATTTCTCACTATCCACTACATGACTTTAACCCTCCAGCTGTTCTCTGGCTAGACTCATTGGCATGCAACGCTTGCACAAAGAAAGACTTTCAAATTCATAAAATGCTTCCTGGTCTCTATATTTCATCAAGGAGTTTTTCATGTTTAATAAATTAGAGCCACCGGAACGCTAAGACTTTGTTATCCATAATGCAAAGCATTAAATTCGGATACATTTCAAATCTTAATCATAACCTGTAGGACTATTTGCAGTGTGCTAATATTTGCCTTGACAGGGCTTAAGAAAGTGAACAGACAAAGCCTGAAGTTGAGCTTAGGCTCTGAAGTGAACAAAGTAGGTCCCATGGTTTGTAGCTGAATTGTCTGCCATGCATATTGGTGAAAAAACAATGTGCTATTATGTATCTTCTAGAATGCTGCATACAACTGATTGTTCTTCCTTTATTAATATGCACACATCAAGAGATTTAGACTACAGAGCAAAAAAGGTTGTTTAGTTTGAAAGCAATGCATGTATCAGCAAACAGCTGCAATCAGCCTCCTTATATATACACCATAGACCTGTAATATTAGACAGAGATGACTAACTGTGTCGCTTAATGGTTAGTATGGTGCATCAGTGCACACTGATTTAGATTCAGACATTTCGAGTTTGTTATATATTAATGATTGTCTGTGCCATCTGTCCACAATGTAGAACGAGAGACCATCTCCAATATGTTCACCACCAAAGGCAAAGCAATTAATGACAGCAATAATGACTAGATTAAATATTTCACAGGCTGACTGCCATACAGTCATCAATGCCAAAAGAGTGTCAAGGGTTCCACTGATGAATTGTCTAAATGCTAAAAAAATCTCTGTACGAATTATGAGGACTAACGCCAAAATATAATTTTAAAAGTGATAGCCTAATCAAAAGTAATGAGAGCCAATCTCCTTCTACTGACCTAGATGAATGCTATAGATAATCTTTCTGTACCTGATGACTAGGAGACCTGATTCAATCCCTGCTGCCACCTATATAGGTCCTGGTCTTGCTCAGTTAGAACTTGTTCCCTGCCTGTACTCAATTGGAAAACCTGGCATCTGACAGGGGCATCTGCTGGCCATGGCCGTGCCAGCACGGTGAATACACGCAGACATCTGCTCCATTAGTGCCCAGGGGGCATCCTGGGCAGTACAGTAGACCAGAGATGAATACTGCCAGCTCATCTCAATGGTACACGCTATGAACAGAGTGAATGCATATTTTCAGTATGCTATGATTTCCCCCCTGAGCCTATATACACACAGCAGTCAATATATAAGGCACTCCAATGTAACAGCTGCTAACAGCTATTTATTCCAGTCCCCTCTACAGCCAATGACACCCCTGGTAAAGGTGAGTAAAAGGGGGTATGTGAAATTCAATATTTTGTAAATTAGCTTAAATCTCACACCAAAAATATGAGAAAAATACATCAATGAACTCAAGTAAGTTTTAAGGACATAATTAATGAATACATTGTTTGACAAAACCACACATACTAAGATCACTGGTGTGCCTATAAAATAAACAAAACCTAACTAAAGCGTTTAAAAGTTTTTGCTAATGAATTAAAAAAATAGTTTTAAACGATAAAGTCCTGGGTTCAATCCCAGGGTGGAGTGGCCTGGGCTTTCTCAGTGTCTGCATGGGTTTACTCCGTTTCCTCTCACAGTCCAAAGAAATACGTATTAGGTAAATTGGTGTCGCTAAAGTGGCACTTAGTTTGTGACTGTGTGCATGACTGTGTATGTGCCTTACGTTGAATTGAAACCTTGTATAATTGTTCCTGCCCTTGTGCCCAGAGTTGCCAGGTGGGCACTGGCTGGCCCGCGACCCCGTGTGGATTAAGCGGAAGATAATGTATGGCTGGATGGATGATAAAATACACATATCTAAATTGGCATCTATTCGAGGGCATAATAGCCTGCCCACCTAGGAAGCAGGGTGCCAAATATTTTTGATTGGGTTCAGGTCTGGAGACCAACTCCAGAACCTTAAAATGCTTCTTACGGATCCACTCCTTATTTGCCCTGGCTGTGTATTTTGGGTCATTGTTATACTGAAAGACCCAGCCATGATCAGTCTTCAATGCTCTTACTGAGGAAAGGAGGTTGTTGGCCAAAACTTTGAGACATGACCCCCATCCCTTTTCCCTTCCCCAGGGTTTTTGGGGATGTTCTCATCCTGGGCTGATTCCTGCCCTTTCTCAGAAACATCCTTACCCCACGAGGTGAGATCTTGCATGGAGCCCGACACTGAAAAAGGCTGACCGTCATCTTGTGTTTCTTCCATTTACTAATAATTGCACCAACAGTTGTTGCCTTCTCACCAAGCTTCTTGCCTATTGTCCTGTAGCCCATCCCAGCCTTGTGCAGGTCTTCAATTCGTCCCTAGTGTCTTTAGACACATGTTTGATCATTGGCATGATGGAGAGGTTGGCGTGTACTTCAGGGTTTTAATTGTGGAGGAGACAATATATGCAGACATGATCAACATTTTTTTAAAGTTCTAAGCTTTGAGGTGTTTAACAAAATAGTCAATAGTGGTCAAAAGTATTATTGCTATGTCGCTGCTGGTCTGTTAATGGTCAACCTCCCAAATAAAATCAGCTCAGTGGTGACCTTATGGTGGTCTCAATGACAGAAGGAATAGAGAAGAGCTGACAAATTGTACACTGCAACAGATGGGCTATAGTAACTGTATACCTACAATGAATGGTGAGTATCACATCCAAGGAGTATGTGTACAACATATGCATAAGCAGATCCAAGGAAAGCATCCCATTATGCCCCCATTTAACTTGGCCATGGTTATAAGAGAAGGTTGTGGGGGAATTCACGGAGTTCAGACAGAGGTACACATTGGACAGTTTGCCAGTCTGCCACAGGGTTGCAAGCCCCAGCTGAAATTAAAACCCAGGGGGTCAGTACCTGCTTTCTAATTCACAGTTCCTGTTTGGATAACAAGCAATGCACAGGAGAGTACTGTCCAGTAATCAACACATTTGGGTTGATGTCAAGTCCAGAGCTGCCCGATATTTTAAGTGACCTGGCTTCCATATGTTTTTATCTGTGAAAAGACAAGTAAAGTTACAGCTATACACCATTTAATGGCCACATTACATTCTGTGATGAAAATGGATGATATTTTTATGCTACCATCATGTAAGTATAAAGGTTATTTTTATGAGAATGATTCATGCAAATGATACATACATCAGTGATAAAAAATGCTACCCTTAGCAATATTATACAGTAATGTACAGCTATAGGCCTGTCTAGGGGAAAAATTTCAGACTTACAAGGTTGGCATGATGACCTGATACTTTTGTTTGATGTTAGCCAATAATGCATTGATAGACTGTAGATAGTATTATGACCAGCCATACCTGAATTGGGAATTATCTTCATTTAAGGTCATATAAGTTGCACTGGCCATTTCATGATAAGCACAGGGTTATGTTGAAACTAGTCATACACACCAATACTGGGTCAATTTAGTGTAATCAATTAGTCTAATGCATGTCTTTGGAATGTGGGAGGAAATCAGAGTAAATATCCACAACATCCAGAGGTGAAAATGGATTTTTATTTCTTTTTATAATTTCTAATCATTTAAGACCTATTGATTAGATGATCATTGCATCGGTTCATACATGCATAGTGTGAGCGCCTCAATGATGAGCTGGTAGACCAATCAATAGAAACGGCCAGTGACAGCATGAGGGACAACTCTATAACTGAAATAGAACACATCCCAAACTAATGCTAAAATATTAAGTGTAAACTCGTATACTATCATTGGTGCTACATCAGGAAGTACAACATTTGAAACAAAGCCATGGTCAGGCAGCATCGGCACTGCTAATTTGAATGCACTTGAACATAATGCAGTTAAACCTGAATATTACATGCATTCTGGGTCTTCCAGTGTGTATTGATTTTGATCATTTTGTAAAGTGTGAGATTCTCCAACTCTCTGTTGCTTATGTATTGTATAAGTACATTCTGTTTGGTTTCCGCAGCCACATGTAAAGTTGTTTATGAGCAAACAAGTAAGCAAAATATCTACTTGAATGCACAACATAAACTGAGTGATTAAGTCATTTAGCGTAAACTAGGGTTACTGTGCTACTGGCCATAAGCTGCTCTGCATGACCATGGTAAAACACAAACATAGGTGGTGCTCATCACCAACGAAAAGCTGTTCATGAACATCTGCTTGGGGATCATATGCCTCAGTTTGAAACTGATGCTGGACTAATAGTAGATATTATTACTAGCATGTACAGTTACTGACCTTAATGGCCCAACATATCGTCTGTTCAACTGTTGGCTAACTTGCATAAACCCATTTACTTGCTTCTCAGATTCAATAAATCCTTCTAAGTTGCTGCTAGCGATGTGACAGATTGAACAAAGCTTTGAAGGTCAAAGGGCTTTAGGTCTTTGTGGAAGACACACAGGTTAGCCATACTCATGGGTTTATGTTTTATGTGGTCACTAACCATGACCCTTTGACCATGACATGTCAAAGGGTGAACCTTTAGGGTTACAGTTGCAACACATGCATTTATAGAGCCCAGGCTACCAAGATTAATTAGCCAACTTCTAGATCATCAATGTAGAGCTGTTGATGGGTAACCACCATGGAAAGTCCAATGAAGCTGAATCAGTTCATCTGGAAATAAAATTTTGTGCAATAAACATTTCATCACTCTATAGTCTCATCTAGTTGAACATTCTTATATATGTAAATGATATTGGTTATCAGTTTAATATGCAGAGTGCCATATCCATTAATGCCATGGCCATGTATTCCATTCACAGTGGATTGGGAAATAGCTACATTGGCAGCGTTCAAAAATGGCAGTTTAGGGATGGGCATTCCCTTTCTCCCACAAAACCTCATGTCCACATTAATTGATTCAGCTTTCTGGGATTTTCCAACCTGGATTTTCCAAATATCTTATCTCTACACCTTGAACAAATGTGCTGGGCAAGTCGGATCCAGAAATTGTGAACTTCCTAATCAGTGCAATAATAACCTGTATCCCAATCCTGTGACTGACTGGAACCCCATTTAGGCTACATTACTGCTATTATCCCTGTTACTTTTCGATTGGGTTACAGTGGAACATGGGGATAAACTTGCACATTTATACAAGCACCAAACTGTTAAGCATGGTTTGTTAAAACAGGTGAAATGCCTTATATGTGCAGAGGAAACTAATTCAACACTAAATCAACTCAAATGTAGAAAATGAGCCAAAATATTGATCATAAAGTTTATGAAATGTGGCAAGACCAGCTGGAATACAGACCGGATGGAGTGAAACAATGAAGTGTTGTGGTAGTACAATATGTTCTGGACACCTAAGGCTGAAATGGAGACCAAATAAATGTTTATATTTTTCATAATGTCTGAACTATTAAATGGTAGACTAATGCTTATTTCCTTAAGCACTGAACAAACAGCCCAAAGATTGAAAGCAGCATCAGCAGTCAGATAACTTACAATACTGAATCGAGTCCCCCTTCACAGGCTTCTTTTTCTAAACAGAAACTAAGGAACACAAGCAGAAGGTGCAGACGATGAAGAAACTGGTTAATCAGCTTCCAAAACCCAATTACAACACCATGCATCTGCTGTTCCATCACCTCCAGAGGTTGGTCTTTATTTTATTTCAAGCAGATTTAGCTAATGTTGGTCCATTAACTTTAAGCCAAATTTTGACATGCGGTGGGGTATAACTTGACTACTTGAGACCACTAGTGAAATGGAACAATTGCTTAAAGACCATAGAAGATCACGGACTGTTGATTAGTCATATAGTTTCATTCATTGTTACCTGACCTGAGCAATTATGGGAACACTTGAAAACAGAGAAATCCAAACATTCAGTAGCTTCACATGGTGCTAATTGAAATACTTTTAAGTTATGCAGGTACACCATGGATCATTAGATTGAACACAAAGTTGTAGAGTATTTGCCAGCTCTACTGCATATTTTCTCATGTATATTTATTAAGTTGACTTATACATAATACAGTTTCTCAATCCAGCAATCTAGGACCTTCTTGTCCAATGTTCAGTTCCTACATCATGACACCATCACATTACAGCAAAATACACAAAATATTAATACATTTAGAAATGCAGCAAAATATTATTTTAAAAGATAACATGCTTGTTATACGATCTGCAAAACATTGCACTCAATTAGAGAAAAACAAAATCAGTAGTGGTCTCATACATGAGACATACATGGTTCTCACTGTATGTTAAGGTATATATATAATTCTATAATAATGTGTTTTATATATATATCTTTATATATATATATATATATATATGACACATGCACAGACCTTACAATGGAAACAAATGTATTCCTTAAAGTAAACGCTAACTAGCCTGTCTCCCCAAAATGCATTTTAATGAGCATATTGAGGCTCAAAATAACACAACAGACGGATGAGAGTCAAATATGAAAATAGATTTGTCCTGCGATTCCACATGATCATAGCACAAGACGTGTCCAGTTAGTCACTGTAACTGCAGCCAAATTTTGCACGTGTTAATGAACAGACCACTAACAACGGACTGCAATTTACATTCCGAACCAGTGCAGTCACATACGAGGCACACACAAAAAGCATTACACCATTTATTCTTTGAAATGCGTCCTTAGATAATCCGTTAAACTTTTATTTTGCTGACTTAAAGGCTGTTATAGTGGGACTTGTGGTGGTGCTGAAAATCCCTGCAGTGCCACTAAGTCTGTCCTTTCTCCTCAGCATTAGCGCACGTGGGGAACGTTGGGCCTCTGCTTTGTGAGGCCACACCCAGAGCGACTGATGTGGTTCATGCAAAACTTTGACACTAGATGTTTTATTCTTTTGCCTGCTTTCCCCCCCACTCTGTCATTCTCAGGACTCTCTGGACAGCTTTCACAGTGTTGAGTAAGCGAAAAGAGCGAATGGTTAAACAACACTTAAGCGGGACACGTGCTTTGATTTCTGCCACATTGAGATGGATGAGCTAATAATCAGTTAGGAGCACAGCACTATTACGAAGCTCAACCATATTAAATATATAGAGCTTGTGCTTGTATTCCTTCAATGAAGCACCAGGGAAATTGAGAAAATAAATGATTCATTTTAGCAAATAGGGCCCATTTTATGCTGGTTAGGAAACTTTTAGCCGTAATGAGCCTAAGTGCATGTTTTCATTGTAGTCAATGGCCGACATGTCATCATTCCAAGCATAACTGTCAATAAAGACAGAAAATTTCCCTTCATTTGTAAACTACTAAATGCTAAATGGTTTGGCTTCTACTGCAAACACACAAACAAAAACAGCCGCCGTGATCTATAAATCTGGATGCTCCAATCAAAGTAGTAGTAAAGTAAGCAGAGTTAGAAAGTTAACTTCTGATCAGAAATCCTTAATAAACAATGGCCAAATATTAAACCATGATATATGATGGTATCTGAGATCTCATTCAATGTTTGCAGCATGAGAGTGCAATGCAGTATTCCTTTAACAAAACAGGTATGTTCAAGCTAAGTGTGGCCCATAATCCCTTACAGCCATGTCTGTGTTGTGGGCTACATTTTCTCTTGGCTCGAGCTGCTCGAGCAGTGGTGGAGAGCCTTATGAAGTTGAAGGGCCTTTGTTGTGGGCACATGGTATGCCCGTGTGGAACCAATGTTCCCTATTTCCTCTGGTCCATTGGGGCCTGTGTTCAATAAAGCAGTTGTGTACTCGCATTGTGATGATGTGGTCAAGGCAACCAACTCGCTCAAACTTACATTCGCTCAGCCATGCTATTTACGTCTCTTCTTGTGGGTGTTTTTGTCACTGCCACTCATATTTCCCATTTGCCGCAAGTGATTTAAAAGACAGTAGGTTTTGGCAATTCCGTCTGTAATGCAAGGTTCCTTTTTTGTGCTGAAGAAACCTGGAGCGACCTTTGTGGCTAGAGCTAGCTGATCAGGAAAGCCAAAGGAAAAAGAAAAAACAAAAACAAAAACAGAAAAATCTCCTCTCATCTGTGTTTGATGCTTCAAAGGGAGAAGGAAAATTGCAAGCAAATGAATAGCCCACATAATGACAGCATTTGTTAGAAGATGCATGTGATGATGCATTTCTTAAATTGCTCTTAAGGGCTTCCTCAGACACAAACATGCCGTCTTTAATTATGTTTTTACTACTGCTACTCTCCAGTTGATTTTCATCTTCAATTCATTTACAAACAGATATATGGCAGAAAATTGCTGGATGCTAAGTATATATTAAAGCTTTAAACACTATGGAGATTGAAAGGTGCATTGGAAGACTATTAAAGAAAGTCAGAAAGATTACTACAGCCACTAGGCCATATGGCAATACTCCATCTGCCAGGAGGGGTGTTCCATTCCATTTTGCACTTCTGCAAATGTACCACGCCGCACAGAAGGGCCAGAGGACACATCTTAGATTGATGAGTCTTCTCATTCCTATTCCAATGGAAAATTCCCTTTGGCTAAAAAGGCAATATTACCCACTAAGGTTTGATTGGGTTCCGTATACCAGGTACACCAACCACAGAACTCCAATCGGAAAGAGCAGGTGACTGGATGGCTTACAACCAAAGTACAAAGCTGTGTATTCAACATAAAACTAACATAGAAAGAACTGTATATACTGTAAATGAATGCTAGCCTGAATGGGAGCAATGATCTTTCACAGTTCTAAAAATGGAGGGTGGTTAGTCTCTGACATACTCTAGTACCATCTATTCCATATTAATCTTATATTTTGCAGACTCCAAGAGATGTGTTGGGTACATGCTTTAAAGCTGTTTTTTCAGAAGCATAACCTGTGTCATGCTAGTATCGTTTTCAGGTTAAATCTGAGCTGATGCTGATCTAGGTTTTCAGGTCACTGTCACATTAAATACAACAATCTGTGTTTGATTGGTGAATTCCACAAGTTTGCAGAATATGGAGTATTATAACTATAATTCAGCAATATTTACACAAGAAAAAAGCAGATGAACTAAAACCTGACCATATTAAGCAAAATGAGCACATTTTAACAAACTAATATATGAATAAAGAAAGTCAATAGCATGGGCAGATATTTTCCTCGTGAATAAAATGAAATAGTTTAAAACTTGGATTGATGCCTCCTCTTCCTGCTCCCCATCCCTCCACAATTTATTATTCGTCCTGTCCTTAAGGACCAAACGAGGCTGACCCAATTAGTGTGAGCTTCCTAGGAGGGGGAACAGGGGCAATTGTGTCCCTTCCTCCATTTCATGTCAAGCTTGCAAACGAGATGCTAATTAATAACCATTGGCATCGTTGAGCCCTAAGTGTCAGCTCATGTGTACTGTCAAGCTAGGCCTCAACAGTTTATTGAGCTTATATAGCATAATGAGTGCAATATGACGTGTAAATAAAAAAAGCAAATGTTCTTAAAAACCTGGAGCAAATCTAGACATTTCAGATGTTTAAATCTGGATATCTGTGGGAGTAGTGCCATTTTAATTGTGGTATGTGATGAACAAAAAGTCAAGCTGTTTTTCTCACTGCTGTCGTTCTTTATATACCAAGCAAGTTAAATGAAATTATGTCAATAATCATTCAACTGAAATAAACTAATTAAAGCTTTATACATTTTACTAATTTAACATAATTGCAAATAGTCGAGAGGCAGTGATGACCATGGTGCAGGAATACCATAATTCGATAATTACAAAAAAAAAAAAATACTACAGGATGAGGAGAAAGGCTTCATATTAAACCTTTTAAAAAATCACTTCGTAAATGAAGTCTCTCCCTCTTTAAGATCATTAGCAAGCCATTAGCAATGGCAGCACAGATCCTTACATCACGGTCTGCTAATTAGGTTAAAATGCTGGTGGCAGGACGAGTGTCTGGCTGTGATGTACAGGGGAAACGAAATGGCCGAGGTTAATTATACACATTAAAAGAGGAATTATTGCAAGTGCTTGCACTACTTTTAGGTTATGTTAGTTCGATTAAATGGGTCTCTTTAGTACACAAACGCAAACCAAATCATGTTATGTACAGAACCATCATTAATTATTTCTATGCTCTAGGTGCAGAGTGTCAATTGATCATTGATGATGAGTTTCAAGCATGGCTTATCTAACTTGTTCATTCTGATATTAATATAAGTGCTAAGTATCAGTAAATACCCAAACTGTTTAATCATCATTATTATTATCATAGTAAAAAACAAAAATCTAAAAAAAACAAACAAAACTCAAATGCTTAAAAGTATTTTACAACTCCAATTCCAATTAAGTTGGGACTTAAAAACAGAATATGATTTGCAAATCCTTTTCAATTGAATACACTACAAAGACAAGATATATAATGCTCCAGTGGATAAACTTTAATGTTGTTTTTGCAAATATTTACTTATCTGGAATTTGGTGCCTACAACACGTTCCAAAGGTTGGGAAACAAAAATGCTCAAAAGACTGAAGGGCTCAGTCGTTTGTAAGCAATAATGGAGCAAGGTTCACCACTTTGTGAACAACTATTGCAACAGTTTAAGAACTTTTATCAATGTGCAATTGCAAATAATTTAGGGATTTCAACATCTACAGTCCAAAATAACATTAAAATATTCAAAGAACCTGAAGAAATCTCTGCAAGTAAGTGGCAAGTCCAACATTGAGCTCATCAAGCAAATCTGAGATAGACTGATGCTAAGTAGAAAAGTGTCCTGTGGTCTGACAAGTCTACATTTCAAATTGTTTTTGTAAATCATGGTCATGTTTTTGGTCCTTGGGCTAAAGCGGATTTAAATACTACAACTCTAGCAGATATACATCACCAACCCCCAAGAATGCACATTTAGCTTTGATGGCTCAGGGTTCCAGATCCCTTGGGGCTAGTACTTGATTTACGGTACAATCATTAGTTTATACAGTTTCTTTGTTGTTTAAGTCCTGCTTTATCTTGGTTTAGATAGATGAGTATTGAGAAGGGCATGTAGATGGCGGTAGGATCTGGAGCTGGAATTCACATGGCACAGGCAAATGCGTATTCTGGACAGGGCAGTAGTCCACCACTAAGGGCTTGGAAGAGGTTGCTGTTGCATCTTTTGGGGAAACGCCCCATCTGGTGTCGGCTTCATCAAACATGACCAGTTATATCTTCTATGCAAAAAGACAGCAGCAGGACTTCAGGACCAGCAAATTGATGGGTTTTTTTTAGGCCTACATGTACACTGATAAAACAATGTGTGCAATCTCTAACAAGCTGGCTTTTTGTTTCTCTTTTCAGAGTTTTAGAAAAATCACAGAAAAATCTCATGTCAAGCCAAGGCATCAGTATTGTTTTTGGACCAACTCTCTTGTGGCCCGAGATCGATGGAGGGAACATGACTGTGAACATGGTGTACCAGAATCAAATAGTGGAGTTCTTACTCATCGAATGTGTGGAGATCTTTGGAAGGGAGTCCAAGTAACAACTGCTTATAAAAATACAATGGCACATACTAAGGAAAGAATTACTAAGGAGTATTTTAGTGAGGAGATTAAATAAGAAAGGATGCTGTCGATATAAGCCAATGCAATTCTTATTAATATACATGTCAGTTTTATGTGTATGTGAAGTCACATTCAGAAACATATAGTGTGGACAGTATGGAAAAGCATGTTCTTAAATTGATTTCTTTATTTATTTAACTGCAAAAAAGTATGAACCCACAATACTTAATGTTTTGTCTGATCAACTTAATTTCATTTGTTAATAAACATCCCTTTCATTTCAGGCCTGCAACACATTCCAAAAAGTTAGGATGGAGGCACTTTAGAGATAGTATTGAATTAGAAAGAAAAAAAAAAAGAGTCTTTGATAAGCAAAGATGCCCAATGAATCTCCATTTCTCCAAGACATTCCTGAGAAAAAATATTGAAATGTTTACAAACAATGTGCCTCAAATAAAAATTGTCTTTAATAATGAAGTTTAAAAAATTGAATAATCTTTACCTTCTATAGTGCATAACATCATTAACAGATTCAAGGAATCAGGAGAAATTTCATTAAGTTTTAAATTTCAAAATTCATTAAGTGCAACGCCAGTGATCCCTCAGCCAGCACTGCATCAAGAACCGTCATTCAACAATAGCTGATGAACCCAAGGGATTTTGTTCAAGGGATTACTTTGGCAAACCTTTATCAATCACTACATTACATTCATTTGTGAGTTACATTCACAAATTGCACTTAAAAATTACTGTTCAAAAAAAGAAGCCTCATGTTAACCAGGTCGAGAAGCAGAGTCGGGCTTCTCGGGCTCTGAGGCATCTAGGATGGACCATCACACAGTGGAAATGTTTATTGTGGTCAGATGACTGTTTTCCAGATGGTTTTTGAAAGAAATGGGGACAGTATACTCCAGACCAAATACAGAAAGACGATCCAGACTGTTATCACCTACAGTTCCAGAAGCCAGAGTCTGTCATCGTAAGGGGCTGTGTCAGTGCCCTTGGCAAAGGTAACTTACAATTCTGTGACGGCATCATTAACAAAAGTACATTGTGATTTTAGAGCAACATATATATTGCTTTCATTATGTAATCTTTTACAGGGACATCCATGTACACTTTTTGTGGTAAATGATCATGTGTGGCAAAAAATATGAAATGCATGGATAAATGTTTATTAATTAATTAAATGACAGTGACCAAACAAAACATTTACTATATTGGGTTAATACCATCTGTAATGATATAAAATCAAAGTCAATATAAGGGACACTGCATTTTTCCCTTTAGATTTTCCATACTGTACCATTTTTGGTTTACATTTGGGGTTTTATTTAAAATTAATTGGCAAGGAACTTTTAGTTCTACTAATCTACTAATTAACAACTTGTATGTGGAACCATGGGCCTATGATTTTTTTTTAATAAACATAGTTAACAAGAGGGTTAAATGAATGCTGACCTAATGAAATATTAGGATTAAGCCTTATTTGCTTTAAGTAACAAATGTGTGAAATTATGAATATTCTTATTTTTTTATAATTGAGTGTCACAGTGGCATGTTGTTGTTACATCTTTAACTAAATAAAAAAGAAAAAAACAAAGCAAACAGTAAAATGTACCAATAAAGTCATCGTTGGTGGTAAACTGTGTCGCATTCATTTCATTATATTAAGCATAGCAGTAGGTTTACAACCAGGCTGATGCATAGATGGACTAGTTGAATGAGAACTTATCGTTGAATCTGCCTCTAAAACAATCCTTGAAGTAAGAGACTTTTGCAGGTAAAATTAGGTGTTTAACAACCTGATAAAAAAATACACCGGAATGCAAGAAATGCCATCTAAATTGTTATAAATCAGTTATATAAATCATCCCCAACAGGTAATAATTTTTGATATTACTTCAGTATGGCTTGTTGGGTTTTTTTTTCAGACATTTTAAATTACACAACATTAGAACAACATTTTTTTCCCACTGAGTAAAAATACAAGAGTGCATTATGTACTCTTGTAAATAATGTAATCTTTTCTTCAAGGGGTTTACATGCATTGCTGTGTCCTTATGGATAACCACAGCTACATTGATCAACTGTTCTTTAAGCAGTTCACTGTGGAGCCTTAGTATCAGTATAGCCTTGCATAACATTCTGCCAATGATCTTAAGAACTGCCACAGCGAGCATGCAATGGCCACAATCACATCGGTTTCTAATCAAACTGCCAAAAGTCCTCTCCAGTTTCCCAAAAGTGGTATCTTTTTATTCACTCTCCACAAGCCAACTCAGACACACTGTGCGAATGTGTTTTTTATCCGTCCCGAGATAAGACAGAGTCTGTAATTATGCGCAGAGCCAATGCTCTAAATCAGACATTTCGTATTTTGGCATCAAGACGAGTAACGATGAAGGGAATTGGAGCACATGGGTGGGGGGTCGGGGTGGGGAGGATTCAACACAAACCAGATATGTGGCTCCGTGTTTCACAAAATCCATGGTGGGCTGAGATTTCCACTGCTACATTTTCCTCACCACAAAGCTTTTAAAAGTGAAAGACAACAAAAGAAAGGTTGGACTTTGGAGTTTTGTGGTGAGCAACAAATACTTGGTGGTCTATTGTAGTTCTCAGTTAAGGAACATTAAGAATCCATACTATCCATCGAAATGCAACATATGGTAACAAAAGAATGATGGCAGAGCATGGACAATTATATTTTGATTTTAGCATTCAACTGTTCTGGAAAGACCTGAAGCAAGCAGTTCATGCAACCACACTCACATGGATTGTAAACATCACATTTTACAAGTTCATGTTGCTTTTATCCGAATAACAACAAAATCAGGGTCAAAGATTGAATAGTCCATAGTTCATAATTCCCACAAGGTGTGTGTATTTGGTACAATTCCTTTTGCCAAATTTTATGCTCTAAACAACCATATATAGTAAATTTCAGCCTGTGCTCTTAATTTTATATTCTTCTGAACAGGTTGAAATAATATAAAAATATGCTTTCATAATAATAAAATGATTATACTAAATATATATATATATATATATTTATTATTATTATTTTTTTAACTATAAAGATTAGTGATCAATATGTAAATGTTGTACAAGTAATTCTATTTCACATCAATATTATACAAGGAAATGCCTATCAAGGTCCCAGTCATTAAACCTGTTGGTGGCATCTCTATAATTATGTGATTCAGCAACTGTATGTTTAACTAAATTTACTACTAACTATTAATTCCATTTTATACATTCTGCAATCAATGCTAATACAGCCATTCTCTATTCTCTCACATACTCAGGAGTACACATGGCTCTTGGATATTTTTATATGCGTGAACTTACATTATTCTGGCTTCTATCCCGGTCTTGAACATCATAATCTGCAAGTGCTGAGTTGCTTTTTTTCCCCTCTTCGCACTCGAAACCTTTTGAATAAATTAGATTTCTTTGGACAGAGCCAATACCCAACTAAACTGTTAAAACACAAGTCATTTTTTTTGTTTACTCCTGAACTAAGAATACAACAACTATACAGAGTATATGAATTCTTTCTCTGCTATGCAGTGTTCAAAAATATACATATGCAGTTTACATGTATATATAGACTTTATATGTACTCTGGGTTAAACAAGGATAGCTTCAGTCCAAAAACAATAATGAAGCTCCCAGTGCAGGACTCTATGTCTGTATGGGTTTCCTCCCAGATATGCGTTAGGTCAAATGGTATCTCTAAAGTGCCCTAGTGTGAGTGAGTCTATATGTGCTTCACAAACGATTGGTGTCATGTCTAGGTCTGGTTTCTGCCTTGCACTCAATACCACTGCTTAGGTCTTGGCTACTGGCATTCCTGAATTGGATAAATCACTTTTGAAAATGAATGAATGAACTGAATGACTGTCATATGCTGTGGCTGCCCAGATCATGACACAGCAAAAGCAGGATTGAAGCAATAACCAACAGGCCCCTATACTCTGTACCCAGCCTTCTTTGAATCAAACAGAAACAGAACTGTTGCTGTCTCGACATTGAGCAGTACAGGAAGCTTTTTGCACCCTCTCGTGGCAAGACCCAGTGTCTAATCAGACCACATCTGCCTGAGACATAATGCCAAGTTTTGCAGCATCTGGACAATCTGGGGTTGTTATTTTTTGGCTGTGTTAGCAGGTTCTTTTTGCCATACTGTTAAGAGCTAAACAGTGGGTTTGAAATTCCATGTTCCATAGAGCGACAATGCAATTTTAAAACTTAAAAAAAGAGGAAAAAAACACCATAAAAATACCCAGAGTGCCTGCTTTGTAAGGGGGAAAATGCCACATTAATAAAAAAAAAAAGGACCATAACATGCCTAGTCAATAGTCTGTACAGTAGTAGTAGCAAACCTTGAGGAGAACGGGCTTCCACAGTAGAATTCCACATAATTTTCGCCTCCCGCCAATCAAGAACAGAAATTTAACACTAGAGTGAGCACACAGTCACCAAAACTGGACAGTTGACGATATACAACACTTGGAAATTTGTGGTTTTGTATGAGAAATTTCAATGCACCAGCCAGATGGTATGGTAAGTATCTGGCATAAACAGCGGTTTCCATGGATCCAACTTCGCTTGTGTCAACAGTTTAAACTGCTTGTGGTATGTCATGGTGTGAGAATTGTTTTCATAGCTTACTCATAACTCAAACATTGTTTAAATGCCATAGCCCGAGTATAGTTTCTGACCACGTGCCAAGCCCCATGGCCACAACTTACCATCATCTAATGGCTATTTACAGCCTTGTCACATTTGCTTGCATTTACTGCATTACTGAGAGACACAGTACTGTACAGTGTGTGGGAAATCTTTAAAAGGGACTTCAATAGATTTATTACTGGAACATAACACTGTTGCAGAGTAAAAAGATTAAATCATGTTGACCATAAAGATCTTAATGACTTATAGTGACTATTTTTAAAAGAAGATGCTGATTACTGCTTAATAATTATTAAAGCTTTTCACATTTTAATACTGAAGCACACTGAAGCATACTGAAGGTACGTTAAAACTTAACTCCTTGAGTTTGTTTATCTTGTGTTACTGTGAACTTTGCAAAAGCAATACAAATCTCAGGAAGGTATTGCTGCTTTTACTTTTTAGAGTATGTGTATTTTATAGTTTCTACAACATTGACCAAAGACCACTATGCTCTGGAGAACCCCTGCCCCCATCCCTCTTGGAAGAACTTCATGGGAATGAGTGTCTTTGTATGCCTGAAAAAGTATTGAATACAAAAAAAGACAAGAAAGAAAAAAAGCATACAATGCTGTGTCCTTGTGAACCGCCTGCCATGTTCTAACCACTAGGCCCCATTAAAAGGGAGAACGTGCTCCAAGAGAACATGGCAGCATATTGATAGCATATGACGGTGTCACACAAGGACAATGCCTTCCCTCCATCTTGTTTTTACATTAGGAATGCTGGCACTGTTAGCATTTGCGCTTAACTCCCCCAGACTCCTTAATACACAGAACAGTACTTAAAATTGCATCACACAGTATTACTTTCAGGCATTTGTCATCATGTATATGTGTGCTTGTGTACTAAAAATAGATATTTGGTAATTTCATTTACATCACAATTTTTTTTTCAGTAGTAAGAATACAAGCAGTATTTTGATAAATGAGATATTATTTAGCTACATTTCCCTGTAGTAAATTATAAATAAGGTTACATTAGGTTGCTTGTAGTAAATTCAAACATTGTCACACTCTGTCCAAATACATTCATAATAGAGTTAGTACATCAAAATAATGGAGAACACACTTATTTAGGAATAATCTGCAACTCAAAATGCCCAGCTTTAGTTTGTGAGCATGAAATCTTTGCAGGTTCACACTGCAGTGTGTTTATTTGCTGGTTTTTACTTCTTTACTACTACTTTTAAGTAGAAAGTGGTGTGAAAAGCTGAACCTGTGAAAAATATCACATTTTAGAATGATTTTGGATGCAATTTGGTAGGTAGTCCTTGAATCGTTTATGAATCCTTCAGATCCAGATTCAGATAAAGATCCAGACCATTGTGAATAGTATTTCAATAGTAGCTGATTAAGTGTCCAGAGTTGGTAAAAACAATACATACAGTGGGGAAATAATTTTTTTCCACCTACATTCTGAGACAGGTCAGGAATCAACCTAGAACTACACGTGATGACCTGGTTAATGGCCTGAAGAGAGCTGGGATCACAGTTTTAAAGATGACCATTAGTAATATACTGTACTGTCATGGAATAAAATCCTGCAGGTTCCCCTGCGCATGCCAGCAAATGTCCAGGCCCATTTTAAGTTCACCAGTGCCCATCTGGATGATCCAGAGGAAGCATGGGAGAAGGTCATGTGGTCAGATGAGACCATAATAGAGCTTTTTGTTAAGAACTACACTCAGAGGATCAGTCCAACCCCAAAAACAGTGTCCCGACTGTGAATCATGGGGGTGGAAACTTTGCTGTGCTTTTCTGCAAAGGGGAAAGGAAGTCAAACAACCTCCTTCCCTTAGTAAGAGCAGTGAAGAAATACACAGCCAGTGTAACTAAGGAGTGTCTTTGTAAGAAGCATGCTCCAGACCAAAACCCAACAGAAAATCTTTGGAGGAAGCTGAAATTCAATGTTGCCCAGCAACAGCCACAAAACCTGAAAGATCTGGAGAAGATCTCTTCACTCCTCTATGAAGACATCACACAGCTGGGGGATGTTGGAGACCTTGTCCCCATCCACGGATGCTGACTAGTCCAGCACCTTTACCTTCCTTTACCCTTTCCTTAGCAAGGAAGTAGTCATCTTGGAGGTGTGCTTGGGGTCATTATCATGTTGGAATACTGTCTGGCAGCCCAGTTCCTGAAGGGAGGGGATCACAGTAAATATTAGCATTCTTGGTTCCCTCAAAGAACTGTACTTCCCCACAGCGGCAGCACTCATGCAGCCCCAAATCATGGCATTTCAAACACCACAGTTGACTGTAGTCAATACACACTTGTCTTTGTACTCCTCACCTGGTTGTGGGTACACACACTTAACACCATATGAACCAAATAAGTTTATTTTGGTCTCATCAAACCACAGAATGTGGTTTCAGTAATCCATGTCCTTATTCTTCTTGTCTTTGGCAAACTGTTTGTGGGATTTCTTGTGCATTATCTTTAGAAGAGGCTTCCTTCTGGGACGACAGCCATGTAGACCAGTTTGATAAAGTGTGTGGTGTATAGTCTCAGCACTGACAGGCTGACTCCCCACCCCTTTAACCTATGTAGCAATGCTTGCAGCACTCCTACATCTATTTTCAAAAGCCAATCTCTGGATATTACAATGAGCACGTGCACTCAACGTCTTTGGTTGACCATGGCAAGGTTTGTTCTGGGTGGAACCTGTCCTGTTGAACCACTGTATGGTCTTTACCGCCTTGCTGCAGCTCACTTTCAGAGTGTTGGCAGTCTTCTTATTGTCTTATAGCCTAGGCCATCTTTATATAGAAAAATACATCTTTTTTACCAGATCCTTTTTTTTGCCATGATGTCGAACTTCCAGTGACCAGTATGAGAAAGTGTGAGAGCTATAACACAAAAATTTAGCACAACCACTCCCAATTAACACTCAAGACTGTGTAACACCAACAAATCACATTAAACCAGGGAGGTACTGTATGTAAAGTGTTATGTGTGGTGAAAACCAAACACTGCATTTCTAACAGTGAAGCTCATGTTCAAATAGGCAGAACTTTATAGGATCCATCTATTTTCCACAATACCAGACATGCACTGCACATAGAACAAAGTCATTAGTGGGCAAAAAGTAAATATGCTTTTCAGATTTATTGTAATCAACAACTATTAATTGGTATAGGCACTTTAGCTTAAAATATAAATGAGTCTCTCCACGGATAATGGTTATACATCATAAAATAGGATATTCCTTTCAAAAGTATCCAAGGGTTAGGGATGAGACGGGTGCTGGACTTGGAAGAAAAATTACTAATTAATTGCAGATAATAAAAATTGATGCTTCATGAAAAATCTAGCTTTAGTACATTTTCAGCAAGGATTTTTCTCTCATCACACACAAGCTAAAGATTTGTATTCTAAACTGATTATTTTATTATTTAACTTTCTCTTTCAGTTTCAGAACAAGAGCCAAACAGAAGAAGGCTCACTGTTGGTGTGTGAAATGAATGCCACTGTTTCTTGTTGATCCCCCTCCCCCAAAACCCCCACAATCAACACCTTTCTGTCCAACTTGAGGCTGTCATTGCATTTCTTAAACCAATCAACGTGATTAGAAGCTGCATTAAGCAAAGTATCATTTATTTTCTAAATTAAACCCATCACCCTACAAAGGTACAAGAGGTTCAAGTTAAACATATATAACCACTAACTGGTGAATATTATGTTAAGACTGAGAATGTGTGTTAGGCGAAGGATTATGCCCCTATCATACAGTGTAGAAGGAGGAAAGAAATCAGAATAAAAAAAGCATTTATCAGTAGATGACTGTTATATTTCCTAAAATCTTTGTAGCTGCAACCTGGCTATTTTAAAGGATTATTGTTTTTATTTTATAATATTCAAATTGTTTGGAATCCAGCACATATCCAACAATACCAAACAGTCATAATGGCACTCTTTTAAATTAGAATTCTGTCCATTTAAATAATTGAACTCATGATAAATAACATCTAGTCAGACTATTCTATTATCATTTTACAAGTAACACGCAAACGGTTATCTCACTACTGAATACCACTGCATACCTGTGACTCTTGTGGAGAATTGTAGAAAGGTTTACTTGAAAAAAAAAAACGCTGATAATTTAAATATGACAATGCATTGCCCAAATTACAAAAAGTTAGCCGTACAGACACTAAGAATCACTGCGAAACACACAATACACATCTGACAACAGCCACTTCACAAATGGCACAGTCATCAAGCTCCCCTGCTAGTAAAATCCTGCTGATTTTCTTTTAAATGTTATTCGTCTCCACCCAGTGTAATCCGCAAAGGCTAGCAACTAAAAGGTCTGCTTAAGTCGTTTGAAATGCCCTTGGAATGATGTGTGGAAAAACAGAGTCAAGTCCACATATCTCTCTCCATGTTATGCCACACTGCTGGGGAGTAACATGACGCTTGGTTTGTTTGTGCCTCTTTGGTTTCTAGTCCACCATCAGCGAGAAACATGAATTAAAAAGGGTTTCATGCGCTGCAGTTTACAAAGGCTGCTATTACAGTTTTTATATGTGGGGTGACATTTGTAAGTGCCAGAACAGCAGTGGGATAAGCTTTATGGCGTCATTAGGTACTGACCTCAGGTCGGCACAACGCGTCTGACACTGCAGGAGAGGCTTCTCAATGAGGTCGGATCTGTCACGGCACTCAGGGGTCAGCACAATCTGCCTTTGGTCTTAATACACCGCGACAAGTCAGGGTGTTGGCTTTCGGAAAAATAAAAATGCGATAAATCACACTGTCTGTCTTCCATGAAGCTTAGTTTTGCATCTCAGACATGCTTAATTAAGATACGCAGTTCAGTGAATAACTCACAATGGGGCTGCCAAAATCCCTATATCTACTGGAAGGAATAGGATTTGGAAGGGAAATGTTTATGGATGACATTAGGAACATTAGGTTTTTCAAGCAAAGTTCAGGCGAGACCTTTGCCAAAACCAGGAATGATGGAATGATCATTTATCAGCAAATAGAGGCTGACTATTTCTTCAATTTCAATATCACGTGCTCTACTTGAGTTGTCAAATATATTCATGTACAAAGGTTTACTGCCAACTCAGCACAAATGTGGCTATATTATTGGCAAACATTTGTTTTGTTTCCCTTTCTTCATGAAAAAAACTAGTTAAAACATTATTGTAAGTGCCTCAGTATGTTAGAAGATAAAAAGTTTGTAAGCCTTCCCAGAGGTACTTCAAATTAAATGTGAAACATTGTCTCTGCGTCTTTAAAGTAGTGCAGTATAAATACATATTCTAATGATATTACATTCACAGCAAAGTGGTGCTTCAACCCCTTTGAGCAGATGTTTATTGACCAATGCAACATTTTGTACAGAAAGTCTCATCTGATCGGTTTGTCATCTTGTTGCCAGTTCTTCGGATTTGTGGATTGTAGTTTTACAATGGCTATACTGAAATTCCATTAAAGATGAAGTCTGTCAACATCCTGATGTTAAATGTGAGCATTGCTTTTTAACATACGGGCACTACTTTTTAATTTTTTTTATATTTTCTCTGCCCCTTCACAATTCCTGACTACTTATAAATACCTAGTTCTTGTGTCCCCTTAATTATGCGGCAGTTTGTTTTGTACGCAACCTCCAGGAATATATTTAGACGCCACCGCAGCGCAGCAAAGGCCTCCCATTAACCTTTTCTGAGCCTCAGGAGACGCCGTCACAACCTGGCAACCCCCAGGTGGAGCCCACAAGCGCTTTGAACCGCAACCTTGGCCGCCATTCAGCCCGAGTGGGAAGCGCAGATTCCAGCCGTGCAGCTCCGCTCCAATACGGAGGATAAAAATGGATGTGAACCAAACGTGCAGTGGCACCGCCCATGTGGAAAACATGGACAGCGGTCACAGGTTTTTAGGTTGTTTTCTTTTTTAACTTCTTTTCTTCTCTCCCCTGAAACCATGCATGTATAATCACTCGGCGTTGAGATCCGTGCATTCTGGATGTTGTTTTAGTGGAGAGGTGGTGAGGCTGAGGCAGGTTTGTGGCTGTGTCTGTTATGAGAGTCATGAGTAACACTTTATTTTAGCTTCCTGTAGGATGTGTTTGGGTGATTTTCACTGGCTATTTCTGCACTCCTTTCCCTTACATTATTTTCTACTTACCTGTAAAATGCAGTAATCACAGTGACAGACAGATCAAATCCATTTTCTTTATGTCTTTGCTCTTGCAACATGGGCAGAGTTTAACACTGAAAATGAGAAAACTACAAAATATAGATGCAATGTGCTTATCAAACCCTGGTAAAAGTCAATCAATTGTTCAACTGTAATAGCTATTGAAGTAGAAGCTAAATTTGTGTTTTACAGACTCATTGCTGAAAGACTGACGAGTATGGCAGTCCTAATTTATGTTTCCATAAATACAAGTGAATCTTGATTTTGCGGGCGCACATCTGTCACAAAGTGTTGCTGGAACCGGTCGTCAGCAGAGATATGTACTCCGGCTTCAAAACACCCCAGGAAAAACTGCTAGTATTCACCTACAACAGAAAAAATAGGTGATTGGGATGGCAAAATATAAAACTTGCAAACATACTATTCTAAGAGAAAGTTGTATCGTTCTTCCAAGGTTTTCCATGCAACCAATATTCCTATTATGTAAATTCAACCAACTGTCTATGCTTCTGTACCTGAATAAGGTGTTTTCTCACTAGATGAGGATGCTTACAAAAACGCTGGAGTCTTTTGAACAGTTGCTCAGGTGTTGAGTACAGATATAAACCTATATAAAAAGAAAAAGAATCCACTGAACACAACATTACACAAAAAACCCACAGCATGCAGCTGAAACCAACTTATTCCAGCATTAAAAATGCACTTCACTGCTTGCTGTGTAATGTTTTACATTATTGAACTGGGTTGTGCTTTAGTATTTATAAAAAGAACACCAGGACAAGATAAATCTTACAGTGGGCTTTTACATAAATTACTCATTTTATTTGTGTATATTTCATAGTCTGTCTAATACAATTACTCTTTAGCTAAAGGAGCATGGTATAACTGCCTACATGATTGTCTTAAATAGTAACAGGAAATCAACTTACTGGGAAATATTTCTGGATATACAAGAGCCTTTGGACACAGAGGATAGCACCCACAATGCACAGCTTCCAACCTGTAACACCAGTTCATTTAACATGAAATTCTATTTCATGTGAGATTATGCAGTTTAAAGTTATTTCATATTAATGTAAAACAAGTATTACAAATGTATTGGAATAATCATTCTTCACTCTTTTGTAAGAACACAGTTATATGTAAGAACACAGTTATATGTAAGCGATACAGACAAAGGTTTGCGGAGACCGCTTTTTGTTATTGAGTTTTTCTGTTGCAGCAACAGTTATGTAAAGTTATTACACTTTTTTCAGCATAAGGCTGCAACATAAAATGTGAAATCGTTAAGGGTCTGAAGACTTTCTGAATGCATTGTATGTAACTTTCAGTCAATTGGTTATTACTGATTGCTGATTATTACAGTACTGACATAAATAGGTTTGAATGAAATAATAATAATAATATCTACCAAAGAGAATGACAAAATAGTCAAAAATAGTTGGCAAATGACAAAATTTGCCAACACTTTCACTGTCATTCATGTAGTCACTTAAATGCTCTTCATGTTTAAGTACTATTTTTTTAACAGTTATCTGGCATCCGACCCTTAATGAGCATGGTTAAGTGATCACAGCGATGGAAAACTACTTCAGAAGATTGCAGATACTTTGAGAGGAAACAAACCCAAAAGAAGAACTCCTCTTCTGGGAGGATCTGTATTGCAAAGTTTTGGGTGCAAGAAGACATGAATAGAATTCATGCATCACCATCATGTCCAACTCCAAAATACTTTGTAAATAGTTCAATCTGGGCCAAACTGGCTCCCAACTGACTTCACTCATCCGATACGCCGCTGTTTGCAGCCAACAGAAAATGACCGTCTGTTTAAATATTTTGTAGAATGGCCATTAATATTTCACAAGTTCATCAATCAGTGCCTCGCCATCAGATCACCATCTCATTCCCCATGCTAAAGCCATGCATATTTTAATATCCGATCAACTCTCTGCTGTTCAACTTTCCGTTCAAATATTACTAAACTTGACTGAGGGACAGGTCTTCTTAAAAGAATGTTGATCACAGTGCAGTTTAGAGTAATCAGTTTTCCAGAATGATGTGAAACAATGGAAATAATATTAATATAGATGCAATGATTGATCAGCCTGTGACTGGAATTGGCTGTTTTACAGTGTGACTGGCCAGAACCAGCGACCAGCTGATCAGTCCCATACAACCCCAATTCCAACGAAGTTGGGACGTTGTATAGAACATAGATAAAAACAGAATACAGTGATTTGTAAATCTTTTCTAAATAAATAAAATTAATCCTTATATTTAATTGCATACACTACAAAGACAACATATTTATGTTCATATGGATAAACTTGATTGTTTTTTGGAAATATTCACTCATTTGGAATTTGATGCCTGCAATACATTCCAAGAAAGTTGGGACAGGGGCATGTTTACCACCGTGTTACATCACCATTCCTTTTAACAACACTTAAGTGTTTGGAAACGGAATACACTAATTGTTGAAGCTTTGTAGGTAGAATTATCTTCCATTCTTGTTTGAGGCACAACTTCAGTTGCTAACAGAGCAGGGTCTCCGTATTTTGCACTTCATAATGCAGCACACATTTTTAATGGAAGAAAGGTCTGAACTGCAGGCGGGCCAGTCTAGTACCCGCACTCTTTTACTACGAATTCAATAGCTACGGTATAACGTGCAGAATAGGGCTTAGTATTGTCTTACTGAGATAAACAGGGACGTTCCTGAAAAAGATGCTTGGATGGCAGCATATGTTGCTCCAAAACATGTATGTACCTTCGCAGATGCACACGTTACCCATGCCATGGGCACCAACACACCCGCATGGCATCAGATATGCTGACTTTTGCAGTTTGCCCTGATAACAATCCAGACGGTCCTTTTCCTTTTTGGCCCAGAGGACACAACGTCCATGATTTCTAAAATCAATTTGAAATGTGAACTCGTCAGACCACAGGACACTTTTCCACTTTGCGAAAGTCCACCTCAGATGAGCTCGGGCTCAGAGAAGCCGGCTGCATTTCTGGCTATTGTTGATATATGGCTTTCAGTTTCCCTGGTAGAGTTTTAACTTGCACTTATAGATGGAGCAACAAACTGTTTTCACTGACAATGGTTTTCTGAAGTGTTCCTGAGCTCGTAGTACTATTCATTACAGAATGATGTCGGTTTTTAATGCAGTGCTGCCTGAGGGATCGAAGGTCACAAGCATTCACAGTTGGTTTTCAAACTTGAAACTTACTTGCATAGATTTCTCCAGATTCCCTGAATCTTTTGATGATATTATGGACTGCAGAGGATGAAATCCATAAATTCTTTGCAATGACACGATGAGAAACGTTGTTCTTAAACTGTTGGACTTTTTGCTCATGCAGTTGTTCACAAAGTGGTGAACCTAACCCATCCTTGCTCGTGAATGACCGAGCCTTTCGGGGATGCTCCCTTTATACTCAACAATGACAGCCACCTGTGGAATGTTCTAAATAGGTGTTTTTCCAGTTTTTTGTTGCCCCTGTCCATCAAAATACATCACTGCTGGACAAATCTATTATCAGAGAGTTATTCACATTATGTCTCAGTCTGTTTATTAACCCACAGGTAGAATCAGTAGTATTTCATGTGACCACCCTTTTACACTTCCACAAATACCATTTCTGATAAAGCTGCGTTGAACTGTAGAATGCACTCTAATGAAGCTGCCAGATACTACTATTGCTTAAGTGTAAGAGGTGCCACTCTAGCCTGTAGAAGAATCTTGCATACAAATGACCTGTCTTTTCTGCTTGTATTCTGCAATTGTAGTATTCTATAACAGATAAACTATTAAATATTCTCTTTATACCATTTCTAAAACAACAAAATTAATTGTGACATAGTGGCCTAAGACTATTGCACAGTACTGAAATTCCAGACCCCTTTTGAATGATAATTCACTAAATCAGAACGTAGAGTAAAAATTAATACCAATGCATTGTATGATAAATAGCTAGCAGGGTGCAATAACATACACTGGTGTTAGGTTGTAATGTCATCAAACATGCAATGAGAGCATTAAATGAAACAATTAAAAAGTAAATGAAGCAAATTCAGAAATCAGGCAGCCATCGTCGTTTTCAGTGCACTCTACGAATAATTTACACTTACAAACGCTGAATTAATGAGCCACCCTCAGTTTTTTTTAGCTAACACCACAGCTGTTAACTGAAACACAAAAATGTGTGGCTTTATTAAGGAGCAAACCTGTGGAGTTGCCCTTAAAGCAAATGCAGCACTTAACAGGACAAGTACAGACCTATGGGTGCTTGAGCCAAAGTGGAATTTGGGACAGCATCGGAGTTATGATGAGATATGTGCAAGAAAAAACTGGTAAGAGTACTCACTCATTTCAATCAAAGCACCAATAAAGACATTAACCAAATATAGAATGTTCAGTTTAAAACACAGATCAAATGATAACTAAACATGCTTAGCAGGGAGGATTTTTTCCCTCTTGTTGATGGAGAGAAAAATGCTGGTAATCTTCGTGTCAGAGGCTTTTATGTCACTTGCCCACTGGGCAAGTAAGAAAATACCACTGGTAGACCAGACTAGTCCCGAGTGCCCGTTCTCCTACTTCAGCAACAAACACCACAAAGCATTCAGTTTCACTCCTCACTGTTAAATCTGTAGCCAAACACAAGCAAACAAATCTATTTTCACGTTTCACTCTACACAAAAAGGTAACTTATAACCTATATCCAACTGCCCAGTGCAACTGTCTAGTCCAACCTGACTCAAGTAACACTGTCAGTGAGGTACATCGTAGGTGCTTGACTCTGGTCTTAAAATTGATTCAGCTCCATGTCAGTGTGAAAGTATTCAAACAACCATCAGGCTTTTCATCTCAAATTCTCAAATGAAAGCCCTAAACATACCTTCTCCTCATTAACATTGGAGACCTTGTTACACTGTTGAGTCACATGATAATGGGGAGGGAATTAATGGGCGTGTGTTGAGTTATTTTGAGGGCACAGCAAATTTACACTGTTATACACGCTGTATACTGACTACTTTACATTATATAAAAGTGTCACATCTTCAGTGTTGTCTCATCAAAACAAAAACTAGTTACAAAAATGTGAGGGGTGTATTTACTTTTGTGAGCTCCTGTATACAGTATTGTGCATAAGTCTCAGGCCACCATTGCACATTGTTGTTTGTGGCATAACAACCATATAACATAGACAATGACTCAAATAATCGCTCCATAATTCTCTTTTCCACTGAACTTCATTACAGTTTTTATGAGCTGTAGCATGTTTTAGCCTTTTCACACTGTTCCCTTCCCAAGAAGTGGTTTCATGCTTGGCACCCCTCCAAACAAAACTGATCAAGCTTCTTCAGAATGTAGAAGGGTCAACTTGGCATCCAGATGAAGCTACCAGGTGCTGATTTTGCTCAAGTGTAAGGTAAGGGTACACTAAATACCTTCAGCCTATAGAAGCTGTTTTTACCTGATACCGCACACACATTTCCCGATTTTGTTCTAACAAAGAGGCTGTGAAATAATTGTACATGGCCACTGCTAAATAGTATATTTAATCTAATGGTGCCCTTAGACTTTTGCACAGATTTGTATACTACTTTACTGGTAAATATACTGAACATAAAAAAGTATATATCAATTAGCAAACTTACATAGCTACACCAAAGAACTCGTGCTTGGCAGTAGAAACAACGACATCTGCTTGGCATAGTGCTTTGAGGTAGTCTTCCTTACTCTGCAGAAAACCCCAGTGGCGGATGTGGCATGCCAGCTTTTGTTTAGCCTCACCGAAGATGTCTGCAAAGTCAGAGACCTCAGTGTCAAACACACACAAGCAATTAGGGGAGAGAGGCAAGTTTCTAGTTTGGCTACCAGTTTGCTCACAAATAAAAACATGTGAGGTAGTCATAACATTCGGACGTATAAAACAGCAAAGGGCAAAAACAATCGATAGTGATCCTATTAGTGAAATCAAAATGGATTAAAAGAGTTTCAGCGTGATTGCCTTCCAGGCAGTCGTAAATGTTATTTCAAATTAGGAGTAACATTTATGGTGCCTTTTTCACCCTACTTAGCTGTTTATGCTACTATAAAAAGTTTAGATCTCAATATGAGATATTGTGAGTCCTCTAAGCTAGAAGGTGGATAAATGAACCTAAGGAAACACTATAAATATCCAAGTCTGTCTAAAAGACATTAAAGCATAATCATCTGCTAATGGAAGCATGTTGTGCCAAAGAAAATCATTTAAGTAGAAGACAGAAAGGACCACTAGATGATCCCTGAACTTTAAATAAATTAATTTCTACTGTTCAGTTGCAGCACTAATGAAAACAAAAGGGAATGGAACATAGGCTCTAATGATATCAAATATCTCCACAAATTGCCACAGGCGAAAAATAAATAACTGCTTGTCCTATATGTTTAAATCGGTATGTATTTCATATTTGGTCTATAATTTTAATGCAATGTGTTTAATTTAACTTTAAAAAAAAATAACAAAACAAGACCTTGATGAGTCTGAACATACCTGGTACATCGGTAAATGTTTCACCAAGCACAGATACTTCAAAGCTAACTTCTTGCTCTTTCAGTTTTATCAAGGTCTGGAAGAAGAGCTCAGGATCTTTGTCATGTTCCCTGCAGAGAAGAAAGGGAATATAAGCGTATCGTGGCTACTGTAATTACACTGAGAATGAGAAGCAAACATTGCGCAAATAAAATTTGTCCTTTATTGCCATCAGTGTTGATACCCTATAATAAAACTATCAGCCTTAACCAGAGTGCATAGTCTTTTATGCTACTGTAATGTAACTACAAGAGGTGTTTTTTACAAGAAAACTGAATGTATATGCGTCAGTGAAAACATGTGGCACACTACCATCTAAACAGCATCACTAATTCCATCACAACTTTAATTTATGGAAATTCACAAGAAAAAAAAATACAGGATTATGACGGTCTGGGAGAAAGAACTGTCATGCCCGGGGGTCAGTATTAACTGGAATGTAGCCTGGAATAATGTGTATATGTCATCCAAATTGGTCCATCAGTTAATACATTCTAAAATTATACATAAGTTTTATATGATTCCTCTTCAGGCTTTTCAAATAAAGCTTAGTGCTGAAAAGAATTGTACTAAATGTGAACCCTCTTCAATTAGTACTTTTTTTTGTTTGTTTGTTTCATTTTTCTGGAACTGTCCAGTCGTAACACGGTTTTGGACTTTCGTAACTAAATTTCTCTCGGAATTGGTAAATACCAGACTACGTTTATGTCTGGTTCTTTTGTTAGAGCCAGGTTCTTTTGATTCTGGCTTTGGTTTTACATAAATTCAGAAATACATTTTCATGGCAGGCTTGACAGCCTCTATAAAAGCCATTTTGAAACTTCACTATGAACCTGGTACTTTATTGCAGACTGTGTGCTTACAATACCTTTTGGATATTTAAATTTTGGAGAGATCCATGGCCAAGTTTCATAAGGCCTCTTCAAAAACCGTCAGTGGCTGGACATATACTATCTGGTTTGTGAAGGACCATATTTGAAGAATAGGAGATTGGTTACCTTCAGTGATTGGGTTATATGATTACTTATATGACAGGTTTTTTTTATTTTCTATTATAATTTGTAAAACCTTAGCCGTTAAAGCAATCATACGTTGATCAGATGGACATTATCTTATTTACTGATGTGTAAAAACAGCGGTAAATATCCTCGGCACAGGACATTTTCTTGATTAAATTAGTGTTTAGTTATGGAGCCAGAATTCTTCTATAGGCAAAGCATACCCACTACTTTAATTAAATGAAAGGTTTATTGTCCCGGTCCGTTTTAAACCATATATGGTCACAAAGACTTCAACTCAACCATGTAAGCTGGAAATAAACGTCTGTAAGCCACTGCAGAAGTAAACGATAGCAGTAATGAGGCAGATGGGACAAATAATAATGATTTTTGGCAAAACCCATTAATTTCAGTACCTATTAGCTCATTTCAGTGACAAAAACGGGTCTTCTTTCCCAAAAGCGACACTGAAGGTTGAAGGCGATTACTGAAGGTTTTGACAAAAGACGCCTCCCGCTTGGGCTGAAGCTCTTTAGATGAGGTATTAGCACAAAGCTTATTTATCCTAATTTCCGCTTCTTTTATGTTTCCATGTCCTCCTGTGGTTCGACGTTGATCCCCTCATTAATTTTGCATCTTCTTTGTGTTAAAGATGTGAATGCAGTCACCTCCTCAAGTCTACCAGTAGCTGACCCGTGGTGAGGTGACATGGTGCCTATTACCCCTCCTGTCAGACACGTAAATAAAGTAATCTGTACACAGCACGGTTTCTTATTCCATAGAGACTCCAAGGCAGTGGGTTAATTACTATGTCAGCTATGTTACAGGGTGCTCAATGAGTTGCTGCCACTTTGGGAGTCAGAACTACACACACAAATCAGAAATACACACACATTTTTGCAATCACTGCCTGTCCAGGAGATCATGGTTTTACACAAAACCGGATGCTAATTTACTACATGACATCTCAGAGCACGTCAACTTAAGCATGATTAAAGACATTAAAGTACAGTATATTCCATGCAACAGCACGCATCACCTTATTTTGGTCACAAAATGACCACAGGCATAAAGTAACATGGTGACCTCTGCAAACTACTGGACTTGTTCACAGCCATATGCACATTTCCCCTCATTTCAACAAAAACAATTTTCCTTGCACATAGCATGACTAGAGGCCCTTTGCAACAAGACAGAATGCAAATAAAACAAATCAAGAAAAGCTTGTTCTGTGGGGATCCTCATTAGCAGGCGTCCTTTAACACTTAAAGGGGAATATTTAATCACAGCTTTCTGAACAAGTGGATCATATTCTTTTAAGTTGCACCCAAGAGGTGCATCTTGAAGAAAAATCTCCAACTGTATTTGCTGTGAACGTTAGAAGGATTCAAATCAGGAAGTAAGCAGAATGTGGTTAATTACGGGACACTTGAATGCACAGGCCTTGGTTATCAGGGGATGGACTGGGGCCAACTGGGAGAATGGTTCTCATAGTCAAAAATACAATCTCTATATATCCCATTTTCAAATGAAGGAAGTAAACGTACAGGCTGGATTTAATGAGCACAGCTAATGAGTGTATGAAACCAGAGGTAATTGTGGTTTTGTATGTTGTTTCTTTTTTTAAATACAGACTTAATGATATGAGCTTGACCAATTATTCCTGATACTGATACAGCTGTTCCAAATAGCATTCGATGGCAAGTGTTCCTTAATATTTTACATACTTCAAGTGACAAAAGTTTTCTAATTTGAGTGTGGAAATGTGCTGTCGAAGCTGCTGGTCTGTTGATGTTGTGCGTCATGAACTTCAATGCACAATCACCCTGAAACGGCATCGTTCTGGCTTCAAGCGGGGGTGAGGGTGGTGCCAAAGGAACAAGCAGGGGCGATGCCAGTATGGTGCGGTGATGCGTCAGTGCCTGCCACTCTTGCGCATACTGATTACAGCCCAGGGAGCAGAATGAGAGAAATAAAATAAGAGAAATAAAAACAGAATAATGAGAGGAGCAAAAATATGACTGGATCTACAAAGAGGTAACAGCAATGGTTAATGGTCTAGCCAAGGTCCATGAGGTATTACTCTTTACCCAACTATTCAGCTCAAGTGAGTTTGTATAAGTAATAATAACAGTAATAGCCTGTTTGTTTAGTGCCGTCTGACAGTAATAAAAATTACTTGGCATGATACAGAGACAAAGCTGAAGACTGATTTAAAGGCGGCTCTTCCAAAGAAAGCTGAAGAGGTTTTCAAGAAGCTAACCCTCACGTTGACTTGCAAATTAAACAAGGCTCCAATTATAGAATGTGGAATTGCAATATTAAATAACCATTACATCTGCATATCTGGTGAAAAGCTACAAGTCTCAATATAAAGATTACTGATGGGGCAAAGCTGAAAGTGAATAAGTAAAGTAAAGTACAGATTGAACAAGGCATAAGGCTTTACTTTTTTTATGAAGTATTTAAATATGCAAATATAACAAACATATAAAAATATATACGAGATATAACAAATATATACAGTACTCTAAAAATAGTCTGAAAAAGTCTTGGACATTAGATTTGTTGCTTTAGCAATGGTATAATGACCATGTATAACATTGTGGATGACTATAGCTTTTGAATGACAAATGTGAATAAGTGACTTTTTACTGATCTTCATTACAATCGCTGAGAGGTTTATTTTCTGCTACCCTTCCAAAGACCATTCCTGATTATGATTATTCCTTATTCAGACTGTAGATGGGTAAACATGGTATACTGATGATGAAGCTGCCAGATACTGCTATTGCTCATATGTAAGAAATCACATTAAATTACTTGCAAATGTAGCCTATAGAAGCTGTTTTTCTGATTTTCTGATATTGGATTTCTTTTTAATGCAAATGTTCTAATTTTCTACTTGTAATTTAGTAAATTCTATTATTATACACTACCGTTCAAAAGTTTGGGGTCACTTAGAAATTTCCTTATTTTTGAAAGAAAAGCACAGTTTTT
>JAVSBV010000121.1:7386301-7396987 GCA_033117975.1 Parotocinclus spilosoma
AAATATTAGATGTTGGCACCTCCACATCATTGCATTCAGTTTTTATTCACAATTTGTTTAGTGCCCCAACTTTTTTGCAATCCGGTTTGTATTTCCAGCACCTTGAATCTAAGCCAAATGTGGCTCAACTGGGGGCTAGCAATGTGTACCTAATAAGGTGGCCAGTGAGTGTATGTACAGTACATGAATTGACAAATTTTATACCTTATATGAAATAATTCAGCAAGACACAATCACTCATCTGTATATTGCTGGATCAACCTTAACGTGTTCATTTGGGAAATAAATTGTGCTCCAAATTCCCTGGAGCAAAGAAAGTGCCTTGAAAATTAAACTTGAATTGGATATGTGAGTTGAGCAAAATTAGTGCAGTCATGCTTAATGGACATGCTCTCAGTCTGAGACGGAGCACTATGGCAGCCTGCAGCCAGTGTTAATTTAGCTTAAACCCTGCGTCATTCAGCTTCAAAGAAACTAATGGACGGATATAACATGGAGAAAGGCTTAGATAAGCTGGCCTATGTGCAAAGTATAATTCCCAATGAAAGGTAAAGCTTCTTGTAATTAATGAAATGATATGAGCCAAAAATCATTGAAGTAATAAAAGTTTATGATGGAGCAAAATATTCAAACGTGTGTGGTTACGGACTTGCTGGAATTTTAAGACTCGTTCCTGACCACATGCACACACCTATAAACCAAGATGTATTAACAAAGTGTGATAGATAATGTCATTTAGTAGTAACACAGTGCACTCGAAAGAGAAATTTCATACTTAGTGAAGCATTACACAGTCATTGAAAAGTAAATTGGGCTACATTTATTCGAGCAAGGTCATTTCCAAGAGAAAATACAAATCAAAATTAAATTATACTTTTAACAGACATTTCAAGAATCCCATTGACCACAGACAACCTTCATCTCTTTAGCTAAAAAATGAATAAAAGTGGAATTTTCTTCTCAGTCAAAAATACAGTGTTTTCACAATATTGTATCAAAAGTTCCCAAATTGTAGAATCTCCTTCATCAGGTACATTAAGTAAATAGAACAATTAACAGTAATTGTTCCAGATACAATAAATGCTCTCTTACTGTAAAATTTGCTCCAATATTCACTTGTCAGGATCCATTTTACTAAAATATATCTATAACAAGGAACTATAATACTGTACACTACAGTATGAAATAAATATAATTAGGAAATATAAAATGAGTCACATAAATAAAATGGTTGTTTAAAATAAAAATAATTGAATTTTTGTATTGAACAAAACAAACTATGGTAATACTGACAGATGGTCTTGGAAAACAATACAGAAAATTGCACAAACAATAATGTAAACTAGGAAATCTAGCTATACTAATACTGACAAATGCAATTCAAACAACAGGGTGAATTATTTTATGTAATACTAATGCAGGTGCGAGGAGGACATGAGTCAACTCCACTCTATGCTGTACAAGGGCGGCACTTGCAGAAAACACAGGTGAAAGGGTTTGCATATAAGGCTTTTCTCTTAACGAAAAAACAGGGGTGCTCGACAAAGCCTCACACAATGGAGCCTTCATCATAACTGCCATTCTTAGTCCCTCTTTTTAAGACGTGGTATATTTTAAGAACCATAAAAATGCTTCATTAAAAAGTCATATTGTAATCCAAAATAAACAGGTCAGGAAGGTAAAACCAAGAATATCACAGTAAGTGATAGACAAAACATAACACTGACACTTTACTGCGACTTCAAGCACAGTATAATACATATAGGCAATGCTTACTTTTTCTACATTTTCTTAAACTTTAATATTTAATGTAGTAATTAATCAGAGTGCAATTTGAGGCTTGTGCTGTGACCACAAAAGAAACACAAGGGTTATGGAAATGAGCACCACACAGCCTTCATGTTCCACTCTGTACACTTGTGAAACCTTTCAGTTGGTTCGTTTATAATGTAGCTCATTGTCACTTTTGTTTTTGCATAATGTGAACACTTGAACTGTCCGACCCAGTCTGATCTCCATCAGCAGCCCAAGTTTCACTTTTTATGTCTTGGAGTACACACAGTATCAAATAACCAAGACATGGCAGTGTGGTCACAAAAGTGAATCTGGCTCAAAGTCCCTCAACACTGAGGGAAGGAGCAAAAATATAAGCAGGAGACAACAAACAATCAACAAAAAAACTGGAAGCTTAGTCCAAAATGCAGTAGTTAATTGGTAACCTCATTCTCTCCATCTGTCTTGCCCTTTGCCTTCCTCTTCTCCAAGCTCTCGCCTTCCATCCCTCCTGACGTGTCATTGTGTTTTTCTCCTTTTGCCATCGGACTCTGACTCTCCAACCTTTCCTCATCGATTTCCATGTCCTGTTCCTCACCAAACCCTGCCTCTCTCCTGTCCGTCACTTCCTGATAGACCTTCTCTGCCTCTCTGGCTCTTCCCTCAGTACTATCCCTCAAGATGGTCTTTCCTCGCATGATGTCCTCGCCATGCTCCTCTGGATCAGAAAATCCCAGTGGCACAAGTCCCTTTAGATAAGCATGGTGCATCAGAAGCTCCCTGGGTTCCATTGAAACACCATTTTCATGGCTCTCTTGCTTGGCAGCCTCACGCTCCTCAGCCTCCCTCTTGCAGTAGGAGTAGCGGTGGTTCATGTGCTGTGAGTAGGAGCCTGAGTGCGAGAAGCGCTTGCCACATTTATCACACTGGTAGGGTTTCTCACCAGAGTGCAGACGTGAGTGCTCAATCAGATGGTGTTTGTGCTTGAAAGCCTTCTTGCAGATCTGACACTGGTGAGGCCGCTTTCCTGCAGACACACAAGGAAAGATAGGAGCCAAAAGATTAACAAAGGACTGACAGGTCAAATACAGTAATTTAGATTAACTATTTGAATTTAAATATACAAGATTCAGTTTGGTGCTAATAGTTTTCTAACATTTTGGTGGATCCCTCTATCTGCAGAGTGCATTTGTATACAGTTTACGTGTCTTTGACTCAAATTGTATCTAATTAAAATAATGAAAATACATTCCAAACAGTATTCCAGCACCCAGAATATGGGCTCTTGCGTCATTTCTTTCTTAATACATCCTCTTACCCTAATAACAGCACCAGTACTGTCAGGCGGTCACTGGATACCAGTGAAACTGTGGTTTAGTTATTTACAGTATTTAGACAGTAGTAGGCAAAGTAACTGATATATGGTGATTTCCTTTGGTGGGTGCCACACACCATCTTTATTAACACGGAAAGATCTTCACTACAGTACTACTACATTCACCCAGAGGCACAAAATATTAATTTTGAACAATAACATTATGTTAGTAGATGTCACTCGATTTGACCTTAACTGACCAGTATACATATGGTTTTAACCTGTTTTATCCATAAAAGGCCCTCCTTTGTCAATTCAAGCAAATATGTCAATTGGTTTAACTGTAAATAGGCATGAGGGATTATTTTCGATTCTTTATTCCATAAAAAGGATAAGAGGCAAGAGGGAGACCACAATTCTGAAGAGCTATTCTAAGGTTGTACATGACCTCACTGAATGCTGCCAAGGAGATCAGGTGATTATCACAGCATACCACATAAGGTGAAATTGAGGCTGTCAGCATCCTTCATGGTGACATAATTTTTCCAGGTTATAAAATGGTAAGTTCAGACACCTCCCTCCGGATAATTTATTGAGATTGCAGGAAAGGAAACTGAAATCCCTGTTATTGCATTCATTCATCACTAGGCCATTAGACAGAATCTGCTACAGCTTATGAGCACACGGACATACAGTAAGGAGAAATGTATTAAATGGAGAAGTATTTCATATTTTCAGTTGTTTCTATGTACATACACATTCCACATATTCACTATCAGCTTTGAACACATGAACAACTGTATTCTTGGCCATGGATGGCACTGGAATGCTTGCAGCACCTTCCATAACTGCCATGCTTGAGATGAACCCCCCTCCCATCAAGTTCAAAAATAAATGGGAGAGCAGATTCCCCGCCTAGTGTTCCTGGACTGGAATGTGAATGAGGTATGATGCAAGACTGTGAAAGCAAGGAGTCCCCCAGGAGGGGAGGTCACAACATGGCATTGAATTGCCAGACGCTCACTGCACTTGCATGCACCTGGCTTACAGAGGTATGCTATCATGCTAGTGGACTTTGGACATGACAGACTTTCATTTCTATTACTGCTTAACATACCACATGTATGCGTTTAGCCACAATAGTGTAACTGTATGCATACACTGATAATAACTTTTTCTATACAGATTCTAATAACCAACTGTAGTTACAATGAGAATGTAAGATGTACGCTACAGACTATGGAAGAATTAGTAGAATTTACTACACCTAAACTAAATCAAGTCCTGGATGTTAGATCTCCTAAAAGGCTCTCAAAAGGAAGCAAATTTTTGATGGTCATGGGTTTTAGCTGAACGAAGAAAAAAAGGAAAACAAGAAAAAATGGGGTATAAAATGAAAGTAAGGTACGATAGAAAGAATAGAAAAATACAACATGATAAAAGAGATAACTCTGGGGTGAGGATAAAAAAAGAATTTTCTAAATGTGATATACCTGTGTGCTCATATTTGTGTCTTAGGAGGGAACTGGTCTTCTGGAATGTTTTGTCGCACAAGTCACACGCGTACATACCACTTTCAGTTTTCTTAATCTTCTTCCGGGCAAGCAGCGACTCACTGTCTGTCAGGTCCTCCAGCCCTGACAAATAGTCCCCTGTGCTGTCCAGCAGCTCCCCCTGCAAAGAAGATGACTACTTTCAGCACAGTAATTCACAACTGACACCTTAACATCAGATTCTTCTTAATCCCAGGTATAGGCAAGAATTATTCTATTCTATCATATCATATCATATATCTGTACCTGTCTAAGGCCTTTGCATCCATCAAAAAAGGCAATATCTCAAGGAGAACAAAACCTGGTAGTAGAGTATGTGGGCCAGAAGATTAGCATTAGTGAGTGCCTATACACCCACTGATCTGTGTGTGTGTGTTGGGTAAGTATAGAGACTATTGCCTAGTTTTCACACAGTAGAAAATATAGGTTTGTCATGTATTTTAATAAAATCATTTCCACAACAAATGTACCTGGAAGCCTGGTTTCCTCTGGTATTTCCTTCGCTGCTGCATCTCAGCAAGGGTGGCTGCCCCTGCCGCGTAAGTGTAAGCCATGTGTGGAAGGAAGCTCATAGGATCAAGTCCTGGGTAATGCCTTAGTCCTGGGATGCTGCCTTGTGCTGGCGAGATGAAAGTGGATGGAGGGAATGCCCCATGAGGTGGTAGCGGGGTATACATTGGACTCCCACTGAAGGGGTTGATGCTGAAGAGAGGGCTAGAACTTTTGTCTAGCTGGCCTTCGTTGCCCACACTGTTTGAACACCCATTGAACTCCTTCTTGATATGAGCCAAATCCATAGGCTCTGTTCCCCTTTCCTGCACATGGTCTCCATTGTGATCCAAGTTTAAACCATTTGTCCTGGGCTTTCTGTTGGATTTGGAAAGATGTTTTGGCAAGGACAGGTCTAGAGGTTCACCATGAGCATCCTCAGAAGTAAGGCTAGTGGGAGTGTAGGAGCTGCTGTGAGAGTGTTTTGATGATGTGGACGAGAGATTCAAGGGTGAGGGGGTCTCTGTTCTCAAATGGTCCACTGAGTCAAGTAGCTTTTCATTTGTGTGTCTCATACCTAATATATGGTGATGTTTGGTTAGCACATTTCCATCATCACCTCTTCTCGTACCTGGAAACTCGGCTGTGGAGTCATACGGGCCAAGTGAAACAGGTGACCTAGCAAGTGCTATAGCAGGGTTGTTGTCGCTACTGCTAAATTCGGGGATTGGAGATCTTTTTCTGGACATACTATGGTGAGGCTGGGATTTCCACTGCACAAACCATCCCTTCACAAACTCTTGTGGGAGACCAACTGCAATGGAGATCTTCCTTAGCTCGTCTGAGCTGGGATCAGTATTCATGGCAAAGTATGCCTTCAGTACTGACAAGTGGTCTTTAAACGGGTTGACTGGGCTAGTTGCATTCCTCTCAGACAGAAAAGAGGATGCATTAACAGCCTGCTGTTCTATGCCAGAACCCCCTCTGCGACTGACAGGTAAGGTTTCATTAGGTTTTAGGACTGCCTTGATCTCTTCGTTCATCTTGCAAAGATAGCGCTCATGCTGGTGCAAGGGAATTGGGCCATTAAAGCTCTCCTTGCAATACTGGCATGAGAACACTGCATACTGGATGTCCCTGTCCTGAGTTTTCTCCTCTAATGCAGGATCTACAATGTGAGTAGGTCTCTCCTTCTTAATATCAACAGCCTGTTTTGGGGAATCTTCATATAGGCTTGTTGGGGACGCCTTGACCTCATTGACCTTATCCATTGTGTAGTCAATAATGCTCTTGGTAGGACTAGTGTGTGTAATTCCATTGTACTCAAGCTGGGTGGCCAAGGCCAGCTTCTGCTCCTCCATCATGTAGGCCCTTAACTTGGAAACCTCATCAGTGTTGTTGTCTAGTTTCTGCTTGTACACAGTGTTGTCCACAATTTGCAGTACCCGCTGAACCTTACTTGGGTTGTTACTCAGAGTTGGGTAACCCAGTGGGTGTGACTCTATTCTCATAGCCAAGTGCTGCAATGGGTTCTGTGTCGAACTGTGCATACCGAGGGGGCTCTCATCCCGTACTGTACCATTAAGGAAAGCTCCCGACCCACTAAATTCTGGCGATGAAGCCATCATGAGCCGGTACTCACTGAAGTCCATTGGCTCTGCCTTTATATCAGGGTGAGTTGGTGGGTCCTGGAGACTGATGTACCTGCCATTTTCTAGTTTGTTCCTGAGCTGGGCCAGGGCAGGGCTGCCTGGAGATGAAGCAGCAGAGTTTGGAGATGAGCCAGCCTTTGTGCCAACCCCATGTCGTACCCGTCCATTTATAGAGATTAGGCCAATGCACTTCTTGCTACTAATGTGTGAACTGTAAGAGCCAGAGTGGGAGAAACGCTTCTTACAGTTGGAGCATTCATATGGTTTTTCACCTGAGCAGAAAAGAAGAAATAATTAATAAATAGTTAAAGTAATTAAAATACAAAAAAAAAGAGTACACTACTATTTGCATAATAATGCAACTATTTCATTTTCAAACTTTCTGCCTAAAATACAGTGCTGTGCAAAGGTCTTTAGATTTGTCAACATTAGATTTGCTGTTTTACAACATATTGCGAATGATCAACCCCCCAAAAATTCAAACTTGGATTTGTCACTCTGTAATACTCATTCCAACTGATCTTCATGCCAGGGATTTCTGTGCTGCTGTCCTTCCAAAAAGACCATTCCAGATCAAACTTCTTTGCACTGCAGATGGTCAACTTCGCATCCTGATGAAGTTGCCAGATGCTGCTATTGCTTATATGTGAGAGAAGGTCACACTAATTACTTGCCACTGTAGCTTGTAGCCTTTTTTCTTTTTAACAGAGCATTATCTAATTCTCTGGTTGTATTCTACAAAAGAGACTGATAAATAGTTATATATGCCCATTATTCCTTTACTATAACAATGGTATATCTAATCTAAATGTGGCATAAGGCATTTGCACAGTACTGTATGTTACTGAATATCCAGTGCAAAGACAATGCAAAAAGTCATCAATTTTTTTGCAAGGCAGTAATGATTTTTGTTTTTTTGACACACATTAGTCTTATGGTATTTAGTTGTAAACCTCATTGCTGACACTGGCTACATACCACTGTGAATGCGGAGATGCTCCTTAAGATGGTGTTTGTATTTGAAGGCTTTCCCACACTCTGTACATTTGAATTTGCGGTTGCCGGCCCCTTCGTTCAGCAACTGAGGCTGAAAGAAATATTGACATAGAACTGAGACATAAGTACCTAAAAATCAAGGATTTTATTTTAAATTTAGAGATTTTAAGATTGGGGAAAAAAGACAGGAAACATTGTTTAGTTATATAATTTAACGATTTAATAGCATTTAAAGAATCCAAAAATGCACTGATAAACAATATTAAAACAACAAAGAACAGTTGTTACAAATAAGGTAACAAATAAGTTAGAATGGTCTCTAGTCCAAACATGAACCAACGAGCAAGCAAACCCATGACTGGTAAGGTAGGTACACGTACACATGATTGAGGGACTTCTTTTCTTAAACACTAACTCCTGCCTCTGCGCAGATGTTTTATTTTTAAAACCATAACCATTAAAGTGAGCAGACATCAACAGGACTTTTAATGCAAGTAATCCTGTTGTAATTTAATTACATGCTGGCAAGCTTTTTGCCACATGACAAATAGGCATTCCACCCAAAATAATGAGAGAACCCATTTTATTCCAAATCAGCCCATAAAAGTAATATTTAGTCATATAGATCTGTCACTGTGCTGAAACCAGCTACAAAGAGCACAACTAATGTCACCACTGGGTGCATATTTGAGTTTGATTCTACTCCAACGGCAGCTGAGGCAGAAAAAACTATAGAACTCAATGTGCTAAAACGTCCCACACATGTCTTACCGTGGGCAGACGACCATGCACAGCTGTGGCTTTGGTGTGAGAGATCTGCATTTTAAGGAAGCTCAGAAGAGCCATTTAAAGGCCAGAAATGTTTTTACATATAAAACACTAAATTGTTTAATTTAGCAAAGGCAGATCAAATATATTGAGGGTAATAAGTAAAATTTGCCTGGTTTGGAATATAATAATGTCATTCCCTAAATTTTGTTACTGGTTTTGAATCAAATCAATGTTCATGAAGCTTTTATGCCACATGACCCAGTTGCACAACACATCTTAATATTATTTTAAAGTATCTTTTAATATTATTTTTTTACACTACTGGGTGTTAGACTAGAAATAAAACTCCTATAATCCTCGTATGATATTTTTAAGGCACAATAGCTGACAGTTTTATGTCACAATTGCTGTTCATTTGTTTCAAATATTTGATTTTTAATATAGGCTCACCTGGTCCCTGGAAGGTTTGTGGGTGGCCATATGGCGCTCCAGCTGTGTGCGGTAAGTAAAGGTATCACTGCAGAGTGGGCAAGGGAAGCTCTCTTCATTCTTCTCATGTCTGTACTTGATGTGTTCCTTAAGAGAGGTCAGTCGTTTATACCCTCGGTCACAATAGGGGCAGGTCAAAAGTTGGGCAAAGTCATCTGGAGTCCTAAGTGGTAGATCTGGAGGACAATGGGGAAAATGGCCACAGACACACACAGGAAGGAAGAGGTGAGAATGATGCAAATTAAATACAATTTATGTTCCAACATGGGCACTGTCAAATGGTCGAGTTAAACCATAAATACAGTTTTAGTTCATTGCATATAATAGGTTGGGTATTGTATTATGTAAGTTCTTATACCATTCTCATTGTCCTCTTGCCCATTGGCCTCTGGAGTGCTCAGTCTAGTGCTCTCCTCTGGATCTTCTGGGTAAATTATGGCCGTGTCCCCTCGTTGCAGGTACTCAGCAATGCTAGCTGCACAACTCTCACCATCTTTCAGCTTCCTCTTGGTGAAAAAGCTTTCTAGCTCCACACTAGCATCCATACCCTTAACTGCACATGGGAAATGTAGAGAAAAAGTATAATAAATGGTTTACGCTTTTTGCCACAAGAAAAGCCCCAGCTGGACATTAGGAAGCCAGCTGCTCTAAATGTGATGTAGCTAGGGACAAACCATTAGCAAGCCTTTAAAGGTGGAAGTATTTATTTAAGTTACAGTGTAATGGCCATTTCAAAGATGAATAGGAGCCAGCACGATCATCAAGCTTGCTTTAAGCATCCTCTTGCATGTTGCAAAAGGCTTTAAACATTTGCAGCATTGTGGGTAATTGGTTTATGTGGCAATTAGGCTCATTTGAGTAACTGATCTCACTTTGCACCGCCCATCGTATACTTAAAAATCAGACCCAAATCTAATAAAGAGCAATGCAATGAGTTTTTACAACAAACAATAAGTAGCATTGATTACAGCTGAATGAATTAAAAAATGGAGGTTAAAAATACAAAGTCCCAAAACTGAATGATCTCTGATCAAACTTGAAATATACACATTATATAGACAAAAGTTTGTGGACACCACTTTTAATTATTAATCTTTGCTATATTAGCAGTAATTGCCAATTTTAACATACCCATAATATAATGCATACATTTCTGGATTCACCATATGCAAGCAGTGGAACAAGAATGGATTGTACCGCATACCCAAGCAGAAAGTAGTTTTTCCTCTGCAATGTTGCCCTAGGCTTGCTCAGTATGGGATTGGTCTAATCTATATATTAAAATAAAGCTGCTGTAAAGCCACTTCCTGACAATGTCCCATTAAATGCTATATAAGCATTTTATATATATATATATATATATATATTCCTATTTATATATAAATGACTCAAGTTTATCAGCTTTATTCCCCGCTGTCCTTAAAGAAAGACAATTGGTTTAATAACATTGATTGAGAACTTGACAGGCTGGCACAGCACATTGACCTCCACTCCATGACACACATTGGAAATGCACTGAAAAACACTTTAAGTCTCTCTCTCACACTGCTTATTGTTGTTGATGTCCTTTTAACTTTACCTCTTCTAAAGCTTTTAGCATTTTAACATATGTAATCATATAATGAGAAATCAAATGTATTTACTAAAA
>JAVSBV010000121.1:7397175-7411691 GCA_033117975.1 Parotocinclus spilosoma
GATTTCTGCTCACAGCCTGTGACAAATGAAAGCTTTAGGAATGCCTCTTTCCATTTTCATTCTTCACTTGTCTATTTGGCTACACAGCTTTTAAAATATATTTTACAGTAACTTTACAAATAACTTTTTAGAGTTTGGAACAAACATGTAATTTGCTAAGCAGGGTCTTGTTTTTATGAATTCTCTGGTAGTGAAACATTCTCACTTTGTGCTGTACAGATAATGTTCTATTTGTGAAGCTGCAGTTGATGAGCTCAATCCACTGAAAGGTATTGTGCTTTCCCATCGTGTGCACTATCTATAGGCTTCAGGTAAGCCATAGTTTCCTCGAGAGAAAAACAACCACAATATTGGTGTCTCAGTTCTGCTTGAGGTAGTTGCAGTTCATTTTCCAAGTATTGGAGGTAAGTACTTCACTTGGGTCTTTTTTTTTTTGGCGGCAGACGTAAAGTGACATATCTTTACACCAGAACAAGGCAAACTATGTAATGATTAAGAAGTAGCAGGCTAAGTGCTGTCTGTCTATGTCAGTAACAAATTTGTATAATGCACATTCAGATGATACAGGGTTGTGTACGTTTTAGCACGTGCAAAAAACTATTAAAAGTGCATATGTGCTAAACTACTGGCAAGCTTGCTTGCAAAAGAGGAAGAATGGGTATAACTGTGCATGATGATTCATGAAATACTTAGAGGTGTCACATTTAGCACCATATATGAAAGAGAACTTGTGAGAAACAAAGCTGTAAATCTTTAACATCAAACCACTAACTAAAACTAACTTTTATCGTACTTAGCATTTCAGAGTTAATTCGAATAAGCTATCAGTGCTGAACTTTTGTCCTACTGTATATGTTTTGTCTTATTTGGACATGCTAATATGGAGGACAAGACATTTAGAAATTCACTGTTTGTTTAGTGTAAAGTCAGTTCAATGATGCCACTTGACAGGGTGCCATGGTTGTTCAGACCACTCTCCTTCCCCAGGTTCAGAAATGCATATGCTTTAGTGCAAGTGTGTTTTAGCATATCTTTGGATGACCTGGTTTAGTTCTCTCTCCACTCTGTAACTGTCAGCCCAACCCAGAGATCATTATGCATGTAAATGGCTATCATAATATCATAATGCTAAATTTTAATCTAATGCCACTAATGAGTCTTTTGGCAGGGCAGGCTCTCGCTAAATAATGTTGCTCAGATCCTAATTAAAAGAATTTGTCTTTAGAACCTCGCTAAGCCTTGGCTTGTCATTTCAGTTGATCATTTTTGAAATGGAGAGAATGGGGGATGGATCGAGTCAAAGCCAGAGACAGAAGCAAATACGTGTGGGTGTAGATATGATGCGTGTGGACCTGTCGGGTACTATTTTTAAAGAAGTAAGCAATAAGTATATTTCACTTCAGCTATGTGTATTTATTACACTTCAGTAAAGTGCACATAAATTACTTTAGTACAAAGTTAAATAATATTACAGTCAGGTCAAAAGGGCTAATTTAATTTTTTTATAAAAGGTGAATTAATACTCTAAGTAACTTTCCAACTTCTCTAATGAATATGAAAAATATTTTCATAAACCTTCTTTATATTACAGAGAGTGTGTTCATTCATTTTGGTCTGAGAGCATCATAGTGAGATTAAAGATCCCTAGATCCTAAATGACTTGGCTTTGTATTAGTTAGCTGCATTTCCCCAGTCTTTTAGTTACAGTCACACCTCTTACACAGTTCTATTGAGGTCAAATAAAACGATAGCAAATAAGGAAATGTAGAAGTAAAATAGGCTGTGATTAGTTACGTTTTAGTAATATTATAATGGGAAACCCAGAGGTGGGGTAAAAAAAAAAGGATTCCTTTAAACAGACATTTTACTGTCTTTATTAAACTCAATGTTTCTTTAAACTACACTGTTAAACCTCCAAGTTGTGTTCTGTGAAACAGTACGTTGACCAAATGTTACTGTAATCATTACCTTAGTCTTTTTAGGCTACTCTACTTTGGGGCAAGCTAGCTTCAGTAGCAGAGATACAGCTAAAAACATCAAGTGACACCATGTCCGAAGAACTTGGCGAGTAACATTATTTTGTCACCATGGTTGATCCTAACGAGCCCTATTTAATTTAATGTCCATGTTTTTGTCTTGCAGGAAAGTGTTACTCACCTGTGTCATTAAGATCCTCATGGTGCCAGATGTCACCGCTTTCATCTTCATCATCTTCTCTGCATGAGAGTAGAGCGTGTGCTACTCGGGGTGATGGCTCCTGGCTGGGCACACCAACTGGGCTACGCTCGCCCTCTGAACCCTGCAACCTGTCCTCTTCATCTGAGCTCAGCACTGTGAAAAAAGACAGGAAGCCACTGTTGGTCATACATATTAACATGCCACAGGTCTTTCACAGCTCTCTCCACTGATTTAAAAATATACAAAAATAATTAATATGACAGTATGGCTTTTTGGGAAGTCTATCTAAGCAGCGAATGTAGTCTGTAGAACATGTTGTTACTAGTATGTTTCTCCTAAATTATGCATTCTCACTTGGAACATGTTTTATGAATTTCAGCTGCACATTTGCATATTGTTAAACGTAAACTTGTAACAAAAATCCTCTGTATTAGTACAGGGGAAATGCATCAGATTTCTCCCATGTTGATTTGCAAGCGGTTGGACTATTATAACAAACAAATCAACCACACTTTAATTTCAGATCTACCGATTAAAACAGAGGGTTTTGAGCCCATTGCGTGTCATCAACGCTACTATATAAACATCATGCTCTTGCGCCATACACTCAGGTTCTTTTGAGAAGTTTTGTTTGTGCTATCTCTCGCTATCTGTTATCCATCTTGTTGCTTAAAAAGCCAAACAGTCTTTTTAAAGACTATCTCTATCTCAGCTGTATCCAGTTGATTTTGAAGTGCTAGACATGCACCTATTACCCCTCTGCTTTGCTCTGATTCTTGTGTTCTGTTTTCAGTAAAACCATGGAGGAAATGGAGGAAATTTGTGCCCGTGGCTTAGGCCCACTTTTTCTGGTCGGAGGCACTCTGGTACATATCCCTCTAGAATACAGGTCACAGGTGTATGCATGCCTCGAACAGGATGCCAGTCCATCATAGGGCTAGGTCACTGTCGAAAAGTCAGGGAGGAGCACGTGATGCACAGTTTATAAAGCCTTGTCCTAAGATAGGGTGTTGCACAGCACTCTTTGTGTTTTTAAAGAACGCAGGATTAGATACCAGGTCATAGATTATATTAACTAATCTACAAAGTTGACAGCTCTATGTGTTGCATTTGTAAAGTTTAGGCATTATTTATACCTTAAAATAAGTAAGCATTCTGATTAAGCATTCTTTTCTAATAAATGAAAAGGGAGTTTTATAGTGAAAAAATATATTCACTCGACGATCATGACTTCATGGGAACTCCAGTGGAGCGTTCAAGGTTCATTTAAAGTTTTCTCTGTTGCGATCTCTCTCTGCTCTTAACAGCACCGTATCTACTTATATACTGACAAAATTGGCCAGAGTTAATGGGAAGAGGAACAATCTGAGTCCTAATTTCCTATGTTAGGTCCATCCTTATAACACAGCATGCTCTTCTCCCTTGATGCAAAGCTTTCAAAAATAATATACTGTCCTTATCAGTCTTGTTCTATTTTCAAGCTTGATGGCCTATACCCTACTGCCAAATCAGTATGTGAGGCCTAATTTCTTTAAGTGAATACTGATGACCTGTTTTTTTTTTCTTGCAGGTTCCCAGGCATAAAAAGGCAGCCTTTACCCCTGAGGAGTCTCTGTGAAAGGGGGAATATTAGCCAGCACGAAGCCGATCATAATGTGATCTTTGTGTGATTGGCGGCAGCCACATTTGCCAGGGTCTGGGACAACTGTGCAACAGGTGCACATTAAAAAAGGGGAGCGAGGGATGGGTGCAAAAATGTGCTGGCCGCTGGCTGAATACCAAAACAGAGGGGAGAGGTGGAATGAAGGGAGGGACAGCGGGTTCAGAGGCGTGGGACAAAAAAGATTTTTTTAGTTAGAGGTGTGACCGGTAGGATTATTGCAGAGGGTGGGGGTAAAGACTTGAATTAAATAAGACTGAGAGAAAGCAACAGAAAGAGGGAGTGGCAGAAAGGAAGACATAAGTAACTCTTTGTGTGTGGTCTGGATATACCTTGGACATTTTGTAACTTAATATTTCACTCCCACCAATCTCCCCTCCCCCTTTCTGTTCTTTTTTCTCTCCCACGTCTCCTAACTCGAAAACTTCCATTCACCCAGGTAAAATGTTGTATATGACCCTGACTTTCGAAAAGAAACCTCAAGGCTGCATCTCAGAATCTGGATGGTAGGAGTAAAGTCCAAAGCGAAGCAAAGAGAGGGGGAGGGATGCGAAGAGAAAGGCCGTGAGCTTAAATACAGAGGTTAGGGAGCTGAATATTGATATTAGACAACTGCTGAGCTGTTTAAAAGCAACCGTGATACATGCCCACACAAAATACTCAACATGAAACCAGCCTCTCTCTTTACCAACTTCTCCCTTTTACCACTCTCATCTCCCTGACAGTGTTTTAAAGAGATGAGCTAGTTACAGAGCTGGCACAGTCCAAATTACATAGCATGAATGCATGAGTACAAGGTTTTTAGGAGTGCGCATTCTCTTTTAGAAGGTCTCTGTGGCTCTAATTTCTTTGATTATACCAGCCAACTCCTTTGTGCCGCATATAGGACGAGAAAAATGTTTAAGTTTGAATAACAGCTTAGGAAAAAGAGGAAAAAGAAATATTTTGACTCATGTCAAATGAGGGTGTGTGCATGTGAGAGACAGAGAAATGTAGAGAGGGAGAGAACGAGAGAAAGGGGCACAAAAAGCTAGCAATCCACACACAAAAGCAATCCATCAATCTGTGTACCTCAAAGGTCATATGGGTCTGCTGCTGTGGCAGATGAAAACATGAGCAGTTGTGTGTGTTGTGTGCCTTCACTGATACAAAATTTTAATGAAGCACAGAGTGAGAACAAAACAGCTAGATGAACAGTACTGTGCTTGCACAAGTGCCAAAAAGACTTAGTAACCTACAACTTATTTCAATATGACAAATATCTGAGGAATATCTGAATGTAATAATGATGACTAAACCTTACCAATCAGATGCACCCACACTGTGTGCCCCACCCCTATGGTGAGCCTATAGGCCAGGATTTAATGCTCCTATTCTGCCAGCTGTCCTGCCTTGTAATGTTTGTAGTGAACAGCCCATTGTACTCACCCCAAGAGACAAAGAGGCCACCTTTCTCTCTCTCCCTCCCACCCTTCCCCTCTCTCTCTCTCTCTTTCTCGCTCTCTATGTCTCATACCTCCTATTCTATGAATAATATCACCTATAATCATATCCTTCCTCCGAGAATGAGACACCTCACTATTCTCAGATCTTCAGTCTTTGACTTATACAGTGTGAGAGAACTCTGTAAGTGACTTAGCTTTTATGCAGCACTACTTGAACAGATGCAGAAATCAATCAAATGTAGATAAGGTGCACATTTCAAATGTATCTAAATCAAGTACCTTGTTTTTGCCCATTTTGAATGGCACACATATTGTAAAAGGTTTCGCTCCATGGATAAAGACTCGAACACTCCACATCTTGTAGATCAATGCCCACACTTTCTTCATATTTCCCAACTGTTTATCCTTCCGATTGGTGTGTCTATTAGCATAGACAAGGATCCTGTACATTTCCTTAAACTCCATTGAAAATAATTTACATGCCTGAAAATGATACCTAATATCCATATGTGAATGCATTTGCAAAAACCACCAGATACCAGGAATCCCAGATGTAGATTCTACGTTACGCCTTCCCATGATCCATGCTCAAAGGTCAACTGGCCGTTGTTGTTCTTCCCTTCATCTACAAATGTGTCCTTTTCCATCTTGCTGTTAATTAAAGCCAGTGTGTCTATTTCATCCCGCACCTAATCCATACAGATATGATCACAGGTAAGCCACATATCCATATCAAACAACATCCAGGTATGTCTTCTCCCCTTGTCCGCTACGGCAATGAAAGCAGCCTGCACAGGCAGTGGAAAATAACAGCTCTCTCAGTTCTCTCTCTCCTGTGCATTACCTGAGTGAGGGAGAGAAAGGAGGGAGGGGGAGGGGAGCCAGCTAGGTGAGGCAGTAGTGCGCTTTAAAAAATGGAGGTTGCAACAATAGCGGCTACAACTGGTAAATGACACACATAAATAAGCCCAGAACTGAGCAGATGGAAATTGGAAAGACTGGCGTTGTCCTGACACTTTACCATTTACACAAGTGAAGTGTGATACACATAATTGACTGTGATTCATAGTATAGTCATAGTTATAGTTTTAGATAACTAACTTTGAACATTTAAAGCAATAGCAGACGTCTCTATCCAGGCCAATTTGCAACTCTATTGAGCAACTCAAGGTTAATGGTCCAACAATTTCAGCTTGGCAGTGCTGGGGTTTGAACTCAAATTAGTAGTCCAGAGTGGTTTTTAGACATTGAGCCATCACTGCCATCTAAATGGCTCTGCAAATACATAATAACACTCAAACTAAAATATTTTTACATTGTTTTTAATAAATAAGTAACATTTTTTGACACCATGAGTTATTTTTCAGAGTATGGAGGAAAGCAAAGTATCTCCGAACACCAGAAAGTATCTCAGAACATTTCATATTACCTATATAAAAAGTGAATTTGGAAAAATTCCAAATGTGAAATCAGACATACAAGGTGGGCACATCAGACCAGGGAAAGATTGAGCGTTAGTGTGTGTGTTTGTGTGTGTGTGTGTGTGTGTGTGCATGCAATCACATTTTGAAGGAGTTGTTGTACTCCTCAGATCCCACCAAGAGGAGGCAACAGTAGCCTTTCCTCTAATTGAATTAAACTCCTATCTGTCTGCTTTAGCACCCAATGCAACAGGCTAGGGAAAAATTAGGCATGAGGCAGGCAGAAGGAAAGAGGAGAATGAGAGAGAGAGGAAGGAAAAGAGAGACTGAGGCTCCTAGATACACTCCTGCTGCCAGACGGCCCACCTTTCCACCCCCCTTGCAGACTCACCATCTGTGCCCACCGCATGCACATGCTACCTCTCGCTCTCTAGACAACTGTTTTGGGCTCCACCAGCCTCAGTGCATGTGTGTGCATGTATGTGTGTGTGTGTGTGTGTGTGCGCGCGCGCGTTCTCCAAGGCCTAGAGAGACACACAATGGCTCGCTAGGCTACAGTGAAGAGACGGAAAGGCAGGACTAGTAGGACTAGTAAACATGCAGCAGCATCAAAGATAAATTAATGAGGCTGTCTAAAGCTCACTCATCCTCCGAAAACATATGCTGAGATATAATGCTCAAAGTATTTTCAGAATCACATGGTGTGATAAAATGTATTTCTCCGTAATTGTTTAGTTTATGCTGCTTTACATTCAGAATCATGTGCTGAAATAGTCAGACATGGCATATGTTTAACTTATATATCCATTGACACCCTGTGGCCTGCAAAGCAGTTCAGATCCAGCAAATGCAGCTTGCAATATATATATATATAGTAGTTAAAACCACTTTCATACAAGCCAAAATTTTGGAACATATGTATTTGAGGCCCCCTAGTGAACCGTTACTTGTTGGAATAGCCTAGCACAAAAAAGTGGAATGACATTGTACATTTTGCACTGTTGACTTAATGAGTAAGCTGTGTGTCTTGTGTTTAAGCTGAATTATGAATTATTTGGATGGATGAATTGCAAAAAAATCTTGTTTTTCATCTTCATCAGACTATTTACTGTGTAGTAACTGGTATAAAATTTGAGGGCAATGTCGTAGAGTCTGGATACATAGCTTTGTGAAGACTAGCATGATTTAGGGGGAGTTAATATGGGTCAATTAATATGCAAATCTCTCGGCAGATGCTCAGTGGCTCTCAGCATGTGATCGGACCCGTTGGTCACTGGCTGTTCAAACAGTTTTGCCACCAAAGCAGCACAAGTTTTGGTTCACTAATGCAAAACCACTAAAGTCCTTCCTTATTTTTTACTGTGTAGCCAGAACTGCTTTATCTTCTCAAAGTGAAATGATTTTTTTTATGCAAATAAGGTAAAACTATGCAAAAATAATATCTTCCAGGCCAAGAAACTAATTTCAGCTGAGTTTTTTCCCACATTTGTTACTCTCTGATCATTCTCGCAAATGCACTTTTTTAAAATCTACATAAAAAGGGTAAAGTACACAAGAAACCTACAAGGAAGTACCTTGGGTAGTGCTAAGATTGGGTTTCATTCTGAGTGCTGCTGCCAGAAGTGCATGTTGGGTATTCTCTATCAGCTAACAGCTACACACGGGTTGAGATGTGGACCTCAGAGTGGTATCTAAATGGAGGTTTGTTAGCAGGAGACAGGTTGCTCATGAAATATTCATGCAAGGAGCAGCACTTTCTATCCGTTGATCCATCCATCCATCCAACCATCCAAGGCCGCAACAACCCACACCCACTCCTCTTCTTTTCCTCTAATCTTCCTGAATGCTTCTCTGCCCTGGCTATAGGAGTCTGAGCTCAGTCAAGAATAGTTTTGTACCAAAACACTACCTTTGCCTTCTGGCATGTTGCTGTATACAAAAACATCTGAATTTTGATTTTTGAGTTCTGTTATATTTCACACTTCAACACTTTGTAGTCTCCTGTGATTCTCATTTTTTCTTTATATATAATACACAGAAAATAATTGCTATGGCATAGTGAAAAATAGCGAGAGAGAGAGAGAGAGAGAGAGAGAGAGAGAAAGATCCCAGCCATGTGATGAGAGGAAAATGATGTTCTATGGTTTTGGGTTGGGCAGCAAGTGGCTCAATTATAGATATCCAACTTCATAGATGACGCACAGCACCGGGGAAAAAAAGACAGACAGAGCTTCATCCAAGCCATATAGCTGTCTGGATCAGGACACAGCCTTTTTCTTCTATTTATTTGTCGGTATGTTTGTTTGTTTTTATTTTAACCAACTCCTATGCATCTGTCAGAAACTCATAGCTACTGAGCGCAATGTCATAAAGACGATTACTGAATATCTTTTTGAATTATAATTTTTTTCCATTTGATTGGTAAATCTTTCATACATTATGTTTTAAATGATATTTATTTATTCTCTTGTTTTTATTTATTTATTAAGATTTAAATGTTTCTTTTTGGTACTTCTTTAAAGAGGAGTCTATGAAAACACACTGCACAATTGCTAATTGCTTATTGCAAACACACTCAGGCAGCCACCGTTTTGCACATTAAACCTCAAACCATGTAAATGATGAAAGAGGAAAAAAGGCTTCTACTTTTAAAAAACTTTACAATTTAGTTGCAGATTCTGATTGAACTTTAGTATCTTATGTACGTAGTTTTTATTATTATTTTAACCCTGTTGCCTACAATCAGCCCCTCTAGAAATTGTATTTATATGGACGGAAATGCATTAAAAGTGATGTTTACCAGAAATTGTTGTTGGTGAGGATGTGGGAGCTTTGAGAATAGGACTAATGAGACATCTATCTGATGCGCTGACAACTCATTCTTGTATTATATCCATGCATCTACTGTTATACCTTTACTCTTTCTCTCTTTCTCTCGCTCTCTCTCTCTCTCTCTCTCTCTCTCTCTCTCTGTGTGTGGGGGGGGGTCAATTTTAGAAAACACCAAACGTATACAAGGATAGAAAGATCTGATACGTTTGTGTTAAGTTACTGAGGTTAGATGTATCTGTAAATGTTGCGTTAATTAGCTACAGAACTATTATGTTAATGGAAAGCCTCCACAATGATACAAAGACAAACTGTGTGTGTGTGTGTGTGTTGTGTGTGTTTCTGTGTGTGTTTTTCTCTCTCTGTGTGTGTGTGTGTGTGTGTGTGTGTGTGTGTGTGTGTGTGTGTGTGTGTGTGTGTGGAAAAAAGCCCAGCTTTAAGCACATGCAAATTCAAAGGCATGTAATCAGGGCAAAATTAATTTTGCTGCTGCTGTTTAAAAGTGTTAATTAATCCGTTGGAGGTGCAGACCTAATCTGAGGTCGCATTACACCTCCTGTAAGATTAATTAGGACGTTACAATAACATATATTGCTGCCAGTGCAGATTAGAATAAACCCTATTTTTTAACTAAGTAAAGAGCAAAGTAAAACCTGAATGCTTTAACGCTTAAGTACTTTGTAGTCAGTTTTAAGTAAGGTATTTTGTGCTCTGTTATAGACACTGTGAATGTATTCCACATTTCTAAACTGGCCAATCTGCTTCTCCACAATATTTCAAAATTTCCCTGACTTCCATTTGATTTAACACTCAGGTTTCTTCGAGTCAACATATATGTAAGAGCGATGGAAATTCTCTGCGGTTACTGTTCGGGAAATGACATGATGTGGATGTTATGGCACACACTCCACCAGTTGCCAGCTGGCAGTGTAGGTGGGAGCCTTTTAAAGAGGTCAGTGTGTGTTGGTGTGTTTGAATGGGGGACATCCCACCAAAGAGAAATAGAGCCCCCTTGGTCTTGGCCCTTCAATCAGAGAAGCTCTTTGTAATGTTAATAAGGAAGTAAAACACATCTGTTCAGCACTCCCTCCCACACACATCCTTGCACACATGCACTCACATTCATACTTTTAGGAACGCTGTCACCTGAATAGCATCCCTGCCAGGTAGTGCACAAGGGAAGGCCTCTATTCTGGCCTTATGGCCCTTTCCTGTCACCATCTCGACCCCAAATCCCTGCCCTTTGTCCATAAATCTTTTGGCGTCAAATGAGTGTTACATCAAGACTCCAGCTTGGATCCTTTGATACTGTTGGAACCAAAGCAAAAATGAACCTAATACTCAACACTTGCATTTTAACTATGATTTAAGATAATACATTAGATACACTTTAAAAGTCAAAAGTATGAGAAATAAACTTACACTCATATCAATGTAGCACTTTCATGAAATACAGCAATAATGGGCAAATTGTACTCATCAAGTAATCATTAGGAAAACACAGAAAATTTAAGAATGTACTATTTCCTTTGTTATATTATAAAGCCTTTTAGATTGCAATGTGAATAATACTATGGTGGTAAATTGTTCACCTTATGAAACTTGTGTGTTGGTTTGTTGCCATAAAGTCATGGCAGTGAGCAAACTTCACTTCAGTGTGGCTGAATCTCAAAACGACCTCTATGAGGGATGTACTGCTCTGAACAGGTTATGCAACACCATTACTTTATTCCCTACATAGTAAGCATAGTACATAAGAAGCCATTTGGGATTTACATTGCTGGACGCAACCTATTCAATGTGGCTGAATATTAATGGAAAGACAATATCACTGTGGGTTAATGAAATAAATAAAACAGAATGTGGAACAATAAGGAATTTTAGTTTCATTTTGACATTGCCTCACTATCACCATATGTGAGGGTCTTTGGCAAAAGCAGGCCCTTCTCGCCAGGGCAGGCACTGAGCTAAAAACAAAAAATCAATACTCTTTCAAAAGTGAGATCTTTGGAAGTTTCTTGTCCAAAAATCTCACTTTTGAAAAAACACATACTCTTCAACCTCAATGGGCTACAGCTCAACGCCTGCCCACGTGAGAAGTCCCTGTGCCTGATATATTACAGTGAAAGTTAAGTGTCCCTTCCATTAATTTAAGAATGAGTTAAGAATAACTTAACTTTCACTTACCCAAAATATTTGATTGATATTTTGACTAAAAGGTTGCTATTCTACCATGTTTTTTAGAAGTATTCATTCAAGTTATAGATGCTGAATGAATCAATTTTGTCCAAACATCCTATCCAATGATAGTATGCAAAACTCCAAAGTTTTCAGCATTAAGTTTTAATTTTGACTTTTTGTAAGATGGTAACTGTATTTTAACATGTTTACTCACTTATAAGTAATTATTTGAAATAAATATGACTAATGTAAATGCTCCTTATACTCTCAACACAATACCCATTAACTATTATGCTAAAAATGTCTACAAATATGATTTTATTTCATTAAATTTTAACTGAATTGTGATTAATACAATCTCTAAGCAGATGTTCTACATCTGGAATCATGTATTTTGTTTATTAATAGCTTTGTTATTAATGAGTGACAGAAACATCTGGAGGAGATCTCTGCCACATGGTGGGAGGCAGTGGATTAAAGGAACATCAGAGAGTGAGAAAGTGAACGTGTGTGATACTGTTTACAAAAATACACCTGGGGTAAATGCAAGGTGCTAATTAGCTCAAGTGGATAATTAGAATGTGGATTACAATAATCAAAAGGTGGAGCACTTATAGCTAACCTCCACTTCTTAACCAACATTCAGGACAGTATCTCTCTCTCACCTACACACAGTCTTGTAATTTATGAGCCAAATATATATTTTTTATTCTAAACATTGTGGTTTGCAGTTACTGTGCTTATCAAATAATCAAATATAACAATAATATAAACTGTTAGATATTGTCCTTAATCAATATCAGTACGATTATATTACTATATCACAAATTCATTTTTAAATATCCCCTAATTTTTTTGAGCATATCTGAGTGTATATTTTCCTTAATCTCAATTCAGTACTTATGGACTAGTTCTAAATAAAAGCTCAATAAGAAATATTCCTTAAATTTTCTTGGATGCAAGACCACTGCTCGAATGCACTGTTCAGTTTTTTGATACTTTGATTTGGTTACCATTTATATATGTCTTTAGATTTTGGTTCATTGTTTTGTAATATTCTAATATGAGAGTTATTAATTATGCAATCATTTGTTTTGTAGTATTCTGTAACCACCTGTAAATGTGTGAACATGCAACGTTAGAAACACATGACGAAAAAAACCAACACGCTGCGCGCAAACACCTAGAATTTAAGAAGGAGGTAAACATTAAGAAAGCCATTGTTTCTTCTAAACCTTAAACTCAGTTATCTTCCATAGCCCAGTCACCTCCAGGGAGCATGCGCAGAGCGTTTAGTGGCTCAAGCGGAAGTAATATTTGTTCATTCTGCACTAAAGGCTCTCTCAGAAGAGGGGAGCTGATGAGCAGTCAAAGTAAAGTGTTCTCTCCCTGTAAAGAATCTGAGAATATTGCATGGAAGAGTGACAGAAAATAGTGTAACCTCATTGTCGCTCTACAGTACTCTGCAAAACTATTAGGGCAAGCTATTCCATTCTCAGCCACTATAGTAGAATTTAAGCAGAAATAAAATAAATTTGTATGCAGTATTAAATATTGCCAAAACAACAAATAAACACTTTTGCACAGTACTACACGTGTGTGAGTTAACTAATCTAGTACACAATAATTCCACAATAGCTGTTGTGAAGTAAAATCTTTACATAGTTGTTAGAAAAAAAAATGTCTGCTTAAGTTCGACATGCGAACCTCATAAAGATATAAATCTATTAGGTGTTCAGTTTTTTTCACTTCTGGAAAAGTACAGAATCAGCATAGTCAAACTATTTACATTTTATTTTAAAGGCATATCAGTGGTCATTAAGATCCATTGACATAATATACATTTCTAGGAAGCAAAGGTGTAAAATACATGTTGATAGTTCAACAAATGACATTCCATTGTAATGTAAATGTTTACTGATTTACAGGCAAGAACACACAAAACCAAATATGAGTACAGCGCTTCAGAATTTAACAAAACATCACAATTAACAAGCACAATTAACAATATCACAGCATCTAAACTTCTAATATTTGTTCTACAGTACATAACCATCTCCGCTGTTCGTGGAAATGCTAAATAAACAGCTTTGACAGGTAACTTCTAGAATATATTTAGAAAAAAATATACTGACTCCTTCCAAAATACTGTATCTTCAAACAAAAAAATCTGTTAAATGGTCTGTGTTTGACACTTACACATGAGCCAAAAAAACCTACACAGTATCAAACCTTTTATTTAAACAACGGTAAAGCTCCCATGGTTTACTTCCTTCCTTAATTGCCAAATTGTTAACTGCAGGCAGTATATAGTAATCTATATACTCACAGTCACAATATGCCTGTGCTGTACACCTTACACGTCTGAAACCACAGCTTATTGTTGAGACGTTAGATGTAACTAAAATTGCTAGGTTTGCATTTGCCGTTATCTGGCTGTCTCTTATCGGCCCAGTGGGGGAATAAGGTGTGACGGGCCAAGAACGTCAAGTTCCCCTTTCCAGAAGTGTGAGCATTACAACCCTGCCCTGGTGCTATATCAGTGTGTACACAGGAGGAACTTAATCAGGCTTCAACACCTTGACTTAGGCGGCTTCACGGACATTAACCGAAATGTCAGCTGCATCATGTGCACCTCTTTCACATTTCCACTGTACTGTTTTAGGACCCAAACCTGTCACCTTTTCTAAACAAGGACAATTCACTTTCTAACTTATATGTCAGATCATTTTACACACACACACACACACACACACACACACACACACACACACACACACACACACACACACACACACACAC